>RJWM01003003.1:0-118814 GCA_004363535.1 Dasyprocta punctata | reverse complement strand
CAGTGATTTTGGTATTTGATTCTTGCTTTAATAAGTGCCTCACTGTCTCTATGTGCTTCCTGTTTAATTCAAGCAATTTTATTCATTCTGTCATTCCAATTCTTATTTCACAGTATGGTTCTGGAGTGATCTCTCCCTGGTGATTATGCAGGGATCTCTTTGGTGCTGTCATAGGGTATGGAATGGGGAGGGTGCCACCAGAGCAGAGGGCTGTTTTCCAACCAAGAGATGGCCAAAATACCCGTTCCACTGAACCTGCAGACTGACCCTTCACAAGTGTTTCCTGGGTTGTGCTGCTGCCTATGACAATCCCACTCTTAATATCTCTTCTTGGTGTCATATCAGGAAATTTTGACTAGTATGATGCCTACTTTGTCCATGAGTCTGGGCCAGAGAATGCATGCCAGCTATTTATCTCTGGACCACATTTCCACATTACTAGATAATTATTTTGGCTTCTACTCATAACTTTCTTATAAAAGTCTTGTATAAGCTTTATAATCTTTCTCTGTTTCAATGTCTTATTTGCAAATGGATCGAATAGCATTGGCTACCTTCCTGCTGAGATACTCTTGAGGATTAACAAAGTGGTATTTAAAAACACAAGTGGCCAAGACGATAGGCCTCCATAAATTCAAATTACTATTGTTACCATCTTTCCTTTGTATTGCCATCATAACATTAGTACTAGCAGTGCATCTAGTATTCATAAAGAACTTTGTATTTTAAAAAGCGTCTTCTAATGTCTGTTGAGTTAGGCAACATTCTGTCTGCACAGTCTCAGGATCATACTCCATGGATAAAAGGATTTGTTAAATGCCCTCAGTAGAACTCTCTTTTTTACTGAATACTGTTTTGTCAATTCAAAGTACTATCATTACTTTTAGTCCTATTGTGTCTCTGATTTGAAGGATTTGTCCTCTATGAAGTCCATTCGATATCTATGAGATTTTCAGATAATATGTATGCACTTTGACCTATAACTTTATAATCCTCATAAATAGCTTGCATCCTTAAGAGTCTGGAAAGATTATAGGGGAGGCTGAGATCTGGAGAAGTAACTCCAGGATGGAGTCTAGTCCTAGGGGCCAATTTTAGGAGCTTATCAAGAGACAATTGAATAGTTGAAGGGTGGAGCCTGGGCAAAATATTTACTTGCCTGGATTAGCCTGAATGCTTACACTTTGGGCAATTGGTCCCCTTTCATCCCCTCTCACTCACTAACAGACCAACGGCCATTAAACTCCCTCCCCTGGCAGTGCTGCTGTCTTCATTGTTTACTTCCTGAACTAACTTGATATGCTGGACTCCTTATCCTTCTAAGATCTCTCATGCTGCCTTTGGACCTGATGCCTAATTCCTGTTCGGAAAAGCCCCTGGGACTTTACTCAGACCCTTATTTAATTAGTGCCAGATTTTTCTAACCCTTGATCAGACATTTCTTTGATCCATATCTTTTAGGCAATGTTTTACTTCTCTTCCCGCCACTCTCTTCCATATCTTAGTTATCGGATCCTGGATCCCCCTAGGGGCCGCCAGAGGCTGTGGCCCTCTTGAGATGTATTGATAATACAGAAACGTCAGGCTTTTCTGCTGTTCCTCTCAGCTGAATTTATCAGTGTGGTAGCTGGGAGCCAATCTGTCCCCTACGCCTCTGCTGAGTAAGGTTTTTACCACTAGGGGAGTGGTGTTTTCTTCTTGTGATTTTTGAGACTATGTGATTCCATAATGGCATAGACAAGTTTCTGGAGGACAGAATAAGGAATAAAAATGATAACAGAATGATAGCAATCAGCCATCATTTTGGAAATGTTTGTCCTAAAAGCCATGATGTGAATTCTACTATTTCAGTGACAAAACATTTGATTAAAATTTTTGTGTTTCAGCTAAAATTGAGTAGAATCATGATTTTGAAATGTGAAACTCAAATATGGCATTTTTAGCCTTCCATGGTCTTACCCAAAGTTTGTTAGAAATCTTTGTGCCCCATGAAAGAACATTTTATTTCTTAGCTTTTGTCCAGAGACATTTGTGAAATAAACCACCCTCCTAGGTTTTTTCAGTCCTTAGTTTATTAATAGTAGTTACACAAGTATGTTCAGGTTCTACTCAATGGACAAAGAACTTCATATGAATAATGTTAAAATGTTAACTCAGGTGAATGTTTAAAATGTCCAAAGAAGGTAAACAACTTGTCTCTAAGATTCCACAGAATCTTTATCTTTAATTTATTTAACACAGAAGAAAACCAGTGATTCTTTGGCTGGGAAGGGGAGTGGTAGGAAATTTTAATCCCTTGTAGATACTTAAGGACTAGGCAAGAGGCAGAATGAGTTGAAAACAGACTTGAAAGGAATAGAGGGAGCCCCTAGCTGTCCATAAATCTAGGAAGAACAAAATCAGTGCTGGCCTTCAGAGAAATTAATATTTGCTGCCTTGCTGCATTTAAGGAAATCTTAGAACTGCTTTAATTATAAATAAAATTCCAAACTGCTCAAAAGTTTTAGAAGACCGTCATTTTAATTTTCCGTTTGTTTGTTTTGCGTTTTTGAGATTGGGCCTTGCTATGCAATTCAGGTTGGCCTTGAACTTGCAGCCATCTTCCCACTGTATTCTGCTATGTGCTGGGCCTCTGTATGTGCACCACCATACCCGGTTCGTCATTTTAATTTTAAGACACTGTAGGGATGGACCTTTCTGTTTGGACAAAAAAAATAAAAAAATAAATAAAAACACAAAAAACAAAAAACCACCTGGAACTCAGAATATCTGAGTTCTGATGGTGACCTGGTCACTACTGGGTGCTTACCCACAATTTAAATTGTGCTACATATCATTTTTTTCCCCATTTTTGCTGAAAAAGATGAGTGAGGTTGACTAGATGTATTCAGGTGGACCATCGGAAGCTACGAGGCCTCTGGGTGACTTCTAAGCTCTCTGCTGCTGTGAAAGAGGGGCTAGAAGGTCAGGGAAGAAGCAAGAGTCTCCTCTCCTCCTATTTTTCTGCCAGAAGAGCTTTGTTTTTATTTGTTTAGCTTTTCAATTAAGCTCATAAAGTTTTATGCTATATTTATTTCATTTGAAGACAAAGATTTTCCATTCATGATAGACAGATGTTTGAAGCCATACCATTAAATTACTGGTACTTTTTTTCACTTCTAAAGATGTGATTCCCTATGACCATTAATGATAATATATATTAAGTGCACTATCCACGCACATGTATACATATATCTACATAAATTGTTTTTTATGTATACATTGCCTTTCTCCAGTATGACTTGATGTATTTAATCATGAAAATACATATTCAATAAAACTGAAAATCATTACAAGCAATAGCTATGCATTATTATAATAATAAGGTACGGTGAGTTGAGGAAAGAGGTTAATTACATCAAATAAATTCAAAAACATCAGACACATGAAAAGTCACTAAATAACTTCAGTTTCCCTACCAGCCTAGTTAGAACTCAAGACATTAGGTGATAGTAGATATTTAATAATAGAAAAACACTAAGAAGAAACTTTTTCCTATCCCCAAATTCTAGAACAATTTGCTGCATACAGCTGTATGTAAAGAAAAATGTACAACATGTTAGGCAGGACCCTTGATTAGTTTTATTAAAAAATACTGTTTCCACATATGATTAACATCTCATCTTTCTAAGCGAAAGGCCCAGACATGGAGTTGGACTTAGCCAGCATCAGGGTGAGCCAGGTGGGAGCTTTTAAGGTGCAATCAAAGGAGCGAGGCCCAGGTAAGCCAAGCTCTTCGTGTCCCTGCCGCGGAGGTGGATTAAATTGCTTTTCCATGGGGCTGTCTCCCAAGAAAAAAACTACAAAGAAAGAGTGTGGTGGGGAAGGGGCACCACTTTGATGTACTGTTTTCTGTGTTTGAGGAAGAGAAGAAAGCTGGGTTCCCAGCCTGCTGATACCACTCAGCTATGTGTCTGAACCTGCTTTTCTTTCCAACTCTCTTCTCCATTACCTGAACTCTATTTCTTTCTGTGACTTAAATTGTTATCTAAAATCTCACCTATCTTCAACATTCCATAATATAAAAAGATAAAAACCACTCAGAACCCTGTGATCTCATGCATACTTTGTTGTGTTTTGTTTTGCTTTGTTGTGTTTTGTTTTGTTTTGTTGAGGCAGGGTCTCTCTATTCAGTCCAGGCTGGCCTTGAACTCACTGTGTAGCCCAGGCTGGTCTCAAATTTGTGGTGATCCTCTTGCCTCAGCCTCCTGAGTGCTGGGACTACAGGTGTGTGCCACCATGCCCAGCATTTCTCTATTTTTTTTCTCCTTTTCTTTCTAAATGGACCCCATTTCATTTGTGACCAGGAGCCCCTTATTTTACGGATGGAGACATGGGCCTCTCAGCCCACAAAGAACTTCTGCAGGTCATAGAAACACTGACAGCAAACCTAAAACTAGACACATCATCTTGCTATTTCTGCTCTACCACTCTACATCACTGAAAATAAATTGCCATTAAAATAGTGAAGGATTTCTTTAAATATGTTTGCTTGCAGGCGTGTGTATGTGGGAGGGGTGTACATGTGTGTGTGTGTGCACACTTGTAAATTTTTGTGTGTAGATAGAAGATGAGAGGATTGGAGACCATGCTGGGTGTTTGATTTCTGGCCTCTACTGGCTTTACTTTACAATTCATGTTGTAAAAAGGGAACAGAAAGGCGCCAAACTTCCCCCAAGCGTCTGAAGTTACCTTCCTAATTACAAATTTATTTTCCCCTATTACGTGTCACAAAGCCAGAAGTGACTCTCCCAACCACACCTACTTTCCCTAGCTTGGGCATTGCAGTAATCCCCGTATGTTTAGCTGCAGCTTTCACAAAACATCTCTCATAGCACCTCCAAAGCTGATTTCTGAGAGCATTTGGGTCAGTCCTATCAGCTGAAATGGGATGTAAATTAGAGCAGAAATAAAAATCTAAAAAAATGAAGAATAAAGTTTCATCTCATGACCATCACCTCAACATAATTGTTTTTCACTTCTCCAAATTTCCTTCTAGTTCTTCTCTGTAACACTGCATTTTAAAACTTGTCATCATACTTTGTATGCTCTTTCCAGTTGAGCTTTTCCATCTAGAATTTTTCCTGACTACTCCTCATGTTGTTAAACTTTGTAGCTCCTTTTCAAGAAACATGACATCATGCCTTAAATTAATGGCTTATGATTCAAGTATTTATCTATTACAGAACAATTAGGTTTTTTTTGGTTTTATTTTCCAATGATACATGTTTTAACAAAGAGGTTTTTAAATATAGCTGTCCCTCCCTTTCTTTTGAATGCTTTTCTTAGAAAAAAATAGTGTATATCCTCCAGAGATAGTCAGTGTTGTGGAGCTTGAAGCTTATTCAACTTGTTGGGTGGTGCTCCTTGGGAAAAAAGAATGTAGAGTTATAAATAGTAACTGGCAGGGAACCTCCTAATTTGAAGGGGCCTCTCCCAGCGAGAAACTATAGGTCCATTGGTCTCAGATTCACATTGCCAGACAGGTTTCCTCAAGTGCTGCAGTAACTGTCATCAATAAGAAATGAGAATATGTCATCTTTGAAGTTTCATGAGTACTATGATTTATAATTTACTTTAGCTAATTAGGCCATAGTAACCTGGTTACATTTAACAAAGACGTTTTCTTTAATATGCATTTCTTTCATTATTTGAACAGTCACATTTCATTATCTATTGCTACACAGCAAACAACTCTAAAACTCGAGACTCAAAACCATGACTTTATTATATTTCATCACTTAGTGACAGAGAGGTTTATGTAGGGATTGGCTGGTTTGTTACTGTTTGTCACGTTTCCTCTGGTGCCCAGGTGGACTGGTCAAGGGGGTACGAAAGGGGTTTGCAGTCATATCTAGCACTTTGAAGGGAAAGATTAGAACTTGGGGTTCAGCTGGAACTATCAATAAAAACTTTATGTGGTCTCTCCAGAGTGGCAGTTTTGGGGCAGTTAAACTTTTTTCATGACTGCTGCTTCTATCCAGACCAAGTTTTCAAAGAGACTTCAGGGAGGAACTGCAAGGTTTTTTTGATTTAAATTTGGAAATCCCTGAACATTTCTTTCCTTGAGTTTTATTAGCTCTACAGACACTCTAGATTCAAGAAAATCTCAAGGGCGATAGTGAAGAATTAGAGGCCATCTCTAATTTAGCACGGGCTCCTATTTTCCCGACTGTTTACTTCTTAAATAAGTTATCTGCTCGATAACATGATATACTGGAATTTGAACAGAATAATAAAGATTTAAGTAGAACCACGTATGATTTCATAAAAATAAGAAGAGAAGGTTATATTATTGTTTTGAAATTTGTATAGATCTACTAAATATACCTTTATTGAACTAAAAAACCAGAATTTCTTCAGTGCTTAAAGTCATTACATTGTTGTATCTTCAACTTGTATTTATGCCATCTTATTTATCATTGTTTCTTTAGTAAGATAATAAAAGATATAAAATTTTTATGACCAATGCCACACATAATCTTATGAGATAACTACTACAGAAAAAATGACCCTGAAGATATCAGATGTGACACGCCTTTGCCGGTTTGCCCTCGGTGTCCATTCTTTTCTTTCTGTGCTCTTCTACGCATTGTAGGTTTCTGATATCTTCAGATTACCATTCCAAGGTTTTAATTGCCAAAAAGATTTCAGTTAGATTTTCCCAATGAGAAGTTCTGGAAAGAGAATGAAAAATGAAGAAGAGGGGAAGTGATTCATTTCCTGTGTCCAGCTTTCCGGCCTCCTTCTGCAGCAGAGTGACTCTGTGACTCCAGGATCTTCTAG
The DNA here is from genome assembly GCA_004363535.1 of Dasyprocta punctata. Taxonomy (NCBI): domain Eukaryota; kingdom Metazoa; phylum Chordata; class Mammalia; order Rodentia; family Dasyproctidae; genus Dasyprocta; species Dasyprocta punctata. The sequence continues at coordinate 111,989 of RJWM01003003.1, read as the reverse complement.
CAGTTCCAGTGCGCTAGGACAGAACTCTTGCTTGGGTCTAGCACTGAGGCCACATCAGATAACGCAGTTCCCGCCTGGCAGTGCCGGCATCGGCTCTTTCAGCACAGTAGGCAGAGCCCTTTGGTAGCTCCTACTCCTGTGGAGCGGCATGTTCTCATCAGTTTCAGCAACAGACACAAAGGGCTGGCTGTGTTGGCAGAAAGGTGTGAAATACGTCTTACCCTGGTGGTCCCAGCACCTACTACCTGACACCTCCTCACCCATGCTCCAAATACTAACAGAGGGGTCCCTTTGTTTTTCCAGGATCTCTTGAAACACCCCAGAGTGCATTAGTAAGTGGCCTCCAGGTTTCTATACCTCCTCCCTTTCATTTTCCTAGCTCTGGGGAGAGTAGCTGCTTCCTGTAGGTATTAATAGCTGGGTGAGTTCACATGCTGTTTTTTTGCTCCGTCTGCTAAACGTTTTTGTAACTAATCCCCTCTGCTTGAAATATCTCATGTGGTTTCTATTTTTCTTACAGAATGGTTGAGTAATGTGGTAGGTGCTGTGTTACTGTCAATTATTTGCAGATAGCTGTAAAATGTCCATTAAGGAAGAATATTCAGATTAGTTTAGCTGGTGTGACAGAAAGGTGATCATATGAGCAAGTCAGTCATCAATTATGGCATTATTTTCTGTGTTTTTTGATATTTTTCGTTTATTTATAGGCTCTGGGTATGTAGCAGTGACTGTGTTTTGCAAGGAATGACTATTTTCACCAAACAGAAAACATTCTTAGGAGTAATGTTTATTTTTCTTGCCAATGCCAAATTGAATTTTGTAACAGCAGAAGTCACACTATCATGCCCACTGGTCAATCTGTCATTAATAGTTCATAGGCAGACTCTCAAAACCAAAAATCTGGGTTATAATTAAGGGAAAAAACTTGCAATCAAAATGCTTTCATTTCTCTTGGCTTGACAGTAACCAACAAATTTCAGCTTTGTTGTCATTTTGAAGCTGTCACAGTGCCAGAATTTTCATGTTTTAAAATTATCTGCTCAGGCTTTGGGAATGGAAAACAAGCACAGCCAATTATCTCTGAACAAAATAATCAACATGAAAAGATCTCTATTAGGCCTTGGCTTTTCTATGGATTTTTCAGTTCTGCAAAATCTACATTGAGAAAGAATTTTATTTAGTATCAATATCAGATAATAATTTATTAATTTATGCCTATTAAGTATCCATTTACCAAGTAATAATTTAAAAAATTAGAATTGAAAAATTGGAGGGGAGTAATTTTTAAGACAAGGGCTCACTGAATGAGTTCAAACTGTCCTTGAATTTGCTAGGTAGCCCAGGCTGTCCTCTAACTTGGGATAAAGGATCAAAATGTTTTCAATAAAGAAAAATGAAAAATTTTCAAAATGAAACATTTTAACATGATTATAATTATCTTTGATACTTACCAGATAAAATTAGTATGGCATAATATGTGTGCACAAATGTATAAAATGGTCTTGATTTTTTTTCACAGCCTTTTGTACTGGCTCCTGTGGCTCTAATGGGCATATTCTCATGTCAGATTTGATAATTGTCTTTCTATCTTTAGAGTTCCACTTATTTATATTAATTCCATGTCCTATGTATTGTTCTTTAGTATTAAGTAAATTGGAATTCAAGACTGGCCTCAGTCAAGTAATAGCTTACCCCTTAAAGCCAGGCGAGGCTGAATTGGAGTACCGCTTCCCGGACTGTCAGCATTCGTGAGCCTGGAGATCAGATGCTTGGCAGTGATGTCAGCTATACAAAGAGCTGGCTACTCAAATCTTCAGAGAACAAAGTTTGTGGAAGGACATAAAGACTCAAAAAAATCTGGAAATTCATTAGCTATCAAATAAATGAAACAAGATAATATGAGAGTGAAAATTTGTGATTATCTAGTCTTATTTCTTGCAGTGAGATACCTTAATTCTTTCATATAGCATCATTCAAATAGGTGATAGACAATATAGGTTTTGGGAACCTACATACTTCAAGATTTTATAAAGTTTTGGTTTTCATTTTGGAGTCCTTTCCTCTGGTGCATCCTGTCTGATCACCTTTTTGAGAATGTGCACACACGTGTAAGTGAGTGGACACTAATGTGTACCAATCTAATTAGCTCAGAGTAACAAAATAAGACAAGGTTAGGTAATACAAAATAATTCACCTTGGTTGTGGAAATGCTAAATAATGTTACAATGCATTCCAAAAGGAATGGGTTCGTGTAAGTGTTACTATAGGAATATGTGGGAAAATTGAGTCATTTGATAGCATTTATTAGGCACTAGTACGTTGGGCTCAAAGTATTGTCTATACTCGGACAATACTTTGAGCCCAACGTACTAGTACCTAATAGATTTATAAAATCTTGTACTAGTGCCTAATAGATTTATAAAATCTTGAAGTATGTAGGTTCCCAAAACCTGTATTGTCTATCACCTATTTGAATGATGCTATATGAAAGAATTAAGGTACCTCACCGCAAGAAATAAGATTAGATAATCACAAATTTTCACTCTCATATGATCTTGTTTCATTTATTTGATAGCTAATAAATTTGTATCAATGCCCTATTTATGTTCTCGTGGCAATTTAATTTGATCAGAGCAATATCATCCTTGAAATTGAATTATTGTACTTATTTTGAAAGCTAATTTGTAGATTTAAAAATTAATTCTAGTAATACCACTTTGCATACTACAAGTTGCCATAAGCATTTGGAATTTATGAAATTTTAATGTAAAAGTCTATTAATATTTTAAAACTTAAAGCTATTATAATTTTTTCTTCTTAAAAACCTGTGTATTGTCCAAAATTTAAAAATAATACTCAATTAAATTGATTACTGCTTATAAAATCAGAGACTGACTGCAGAGTGGTATTGACTAAGGGCACAGCTCCCCAAATAACAATGTCATAAATATCAAGGTTAATTTTTCGCTAGTGCTCCATTTCCCTTGCCAGTTTTTATTTGGGAGTTGTGGTGGAATTTCTTTTTGTTATGTCTTAAGAAACTATACTGATGGAATAGAACCAGTTTTAAACATTACATATTCTAGAGGAAAATATCAGAAAACATTTGGAGAGTCTCTCGATGACAATTGTATATTCTTCCAGAAATGAAGCTAACATCTTGTTAGCTAGAGCTAATTAGCAAGGCCTCACCTGACATGAAAAGTGATCAGAAAACACACCCCTGGGAGAGAAGTAGAAATGTCTGATGCAAAGCACTATTGACTTTCACAAAGGTAGGGGGCGGAGCCTTCTTAGGCGACAGAGATCGGAGTATGGAGAGATACATATAAGAAAGACCTGTGTACCTGCTGAATAATACTTTATTATCAACTGAACATCTGTGTGTTCCCAAAACACTTATGATAAAACACAAATCTTAATGTGATGGAATTAGGAGTTGAGGTCTTTGGGAAGTAATTAGGTCCTACAGGAGGGAGAAGCCCTCATAGAATAGAATACAAAATAGAATTAGTTTCCTTTTAAGAAAAAAATCAGAGGGCTAGTTAGCTCTTTTTCTAGCATACAAGGACACAAGATGACAATGTTTTGTAAACCAGGAGAAGCATCCTCGTAAAGAAGCCGGCACCCTGACCTTAGATTTTGAACCTGCCCAATTGTTTGTGTTTGAACTACCTCTCTATGGTACTTGGTTATAGAGGCCTGAGCTCATTAAGCTCTCTAACCCATCCTGCTATGTGTGTGTGTGTGTGTGTCTGTATTTTGTGTCTATGTATGTAGCTGGTCCCTACTTTGGTCTAGAATTATCGAAGGAATTTAAAATCCACTTGACTAGGTTTTCTTGGCCTTTCACATTGTAGTTGGCTTTATGTTTGATGATGAAAACTATGTACCTGCTGTCTGAGCGATAGATTTGTAAACCACTTAGAAAACCTTTACAGACTTCCACTAGTTTGGCCCAGATGAACTTATTTCCTGTTAATTTAGCATATTTCTTTCTCAGTTTTCAAGAAAAAATTTAACAATGTACTCAAGAATTTCCATATTACCTAATATTTATACTAATTTACTTAGGTAATAAAGTTGTACAGGGATAAACATTTTTGTATATTTTTTCGAGGATTTCAACTTTTTTTCTTTTTTTCTTTTAATTTTTCAATTTTCATTTTTATTAGTACATGTTTGCAGTATATAATGATTGCATTCATCATGGGGCATTGGAACATCTGTATAACACATCTTAATTCTTTTTACATCCCCTACCTCTCCCCTTACCTCCTTTCTCCCTCCATCTCTTGATCTTATTTTCCCAAAGGAATCTTTGTAAACTCATCTTTCCTCCCCCCAAATACTATAATGCACGTTTCTCAAGCCAATCCTTTTGTTTTTATATGAATCTTTTTCAAAGCTTCTGAATAGTTTTAAAATAACATTCCTAGTGAATTTAAGTATAATAGACCGATCTTCCATTTTTTCAGTTTGTTTGATTCTTATTTATTTTACTATTTAACTTCCTCTTATTGATATGCTATTACATTTTTGTGGCACTTCGTCCTGACCAAAGTCATAAATGCAAACAACTGATTTTTTGTTGATTAAAAAAATCATTCTTTTTTGTTGTCATTGTTTTTAACTACTTAGGATAAAATAGCAATCACTCTATTTTTGGACCATTTTTTTTCTGTTGAAAATTACCCAAACCATTTAGAAAGTTGTTGGTGGCAAATACCTCCTCTTACTTATGTTCAAAAACTCAGAAAACATCCCAATTCGCTGGTCCTTTTCACCTTATAAGGCTCAAAAAATTATTAGATTATGAGAAGTTATAGAAAAGCCATAGGAGGAAGTTAAGGAAGAAAACAACCTGTGAGCCAACAAGCTGGCTTTATTGGACTGGAACAATTAAATTATGGGGTTAACAATAGTTCTGACCACTTGGTGGTCACTCTGGGCTTGTTGTGCAGTAATTCCCCTGGAAAAGCTACCTCTAGGCTTCCTATGCTAGGGACCAACAGCATTATCTCCATGTGATTCCATGTTCAGTCTTGAGAGATCAAGTCAGAAGCAAGATCCTTGAATTTAGCTTCTATTTCCTTTCCTTTTCAGCCATGTGAAGTTGGCTAAGTTAATTAATATGTTTGTAGCTTAATTTCCCCAACTATAAAATGTAGACAATGGTGTCACCTATCCCATTGCTTTGCTATGAGGGTTAGAGCGATGACAGGTGCAAAGTACCCGGGATGCTACCTGGCGCGGAGTATGTCCAGAAATTGTTGCCTGCTATCAGTTCTTGCAGATACAAGGCAATCTACATTACACCATTTCTTTCTTACTTCTGGACATTTTTAGCTTGTGCATAAAACCCATTTGTAAGAGCCTTTCTTATTTCGTTGCCCTTTTGCATGATTACATGCCAATTTCATCTGGTTTATGTCTCCCGAGTTGAGTTGAATTCAGTGCTTATTGTGGATATTGTTTGAATACCAGAAAATGTGTTTTTGAAAAATGAACCTTTTCCTATGGCTTTCTAAATGTTTGCAATAGATAAGTGGCTGGGATATTGAAAGAATTTAAATGAGTGATTTGTTTGTTATGAATTCTTAAATAGCAAGTTGTAGGTCTCTACACTAAACCATTTCTTGGTAATTTGGATTCAGTTTTCCTTTCTCTTAGGAAGACTGATACTGTTTGCCATTCACAATTTTGGCAGGAAGTTGAAAAATAATGCTCACTCTACTCTTAGGAGGAGAGCGAAAACCTCTCTGTGAATCGCTGTTGAGGAGCCTCCTGCTGAGTTTCTAAATTCAAGCTGAGGGTGTTCTGGTTCTAGGTTCTGCACACAGAGGTTTTAATTGCACATTCTTACTATGATATACCTTTAAAAACAATAAAGAAGAATATGAACTATTAATTGTTAAAGATTTTTTTCCAGTTTCCTTTGACTGACCTTTAGTTGAACTGGTATCTGTCATAAGTTGTATAAAAAGATACCATTAATTGCTCCAAGAGAAAAATGTTGATATTTTTTCAAACGGTTAATCACTATTGCTAAAAAAATACTCTGCATGGAGAGTTAGGAAATATTGATTAAACAGTGAAATATTTTACCGTAAGTCACAGGTATCTTGTATGACTCTAATATCTCTAACATACAAGGAACTGAATTATTTTTTCCCTTTCTGTGGAACATTCCTATGAGCAAGTACTCAAAAAATAGCACAAACAAAATTATACAGATACAGATGCAAGAATTTTTGCCAACTGGATTGGAGGTTTATAAAAATTCTTTTCTGACAACTCAGTGACTTAGTGAGACCCTAAATAAAATACAAACAAAATAAAGGACTAGGTACATGGCTCAGTGTGAAGGTCCTGTGTTCAGTCCTTCATACTTACAAAAAATCTTTTTAGTCCCTTCTTTCTCTTCTCCCTCCCCTTTCTCCTCTTCTTCACACCTCTTCCTCCTCCATTTGCTAACAAAGTAGTTATCAAGGGTTTTACTTGTAAAACAAGAAGTAATTACTGTAAGTGGAAAAAACGTGGAAAATAGGAAAGTGAGAGGATGGTTAAGTCCAATGAGCTGAGATTTGGTGTATTCATCCTTGAGTATAGCTGAGATTATGGTGGTGTATATTTCCAGGTAATTCCAGCATCAGGCAATGAATGGGAGGCTATCAGACTTGGAGTTTTGTAGATCAATATGGCAGAGTGGGCTTAGGAGAGGAAGACAAATCATTACATTGCTGAATGATAAAAATCTATGCAGAGAGTGGCAAGTAGGGACAGACTGGTGAGAAACAGTGCTAAAACAATCAGGCAGTGAAGGTTCTGGACTTGCATAATTGTTTGTATTGTGATATTACAGGGAAATAGTGGTGTGGGCAGAGTAAGAATGAAAATTTAAAAATACAAGTTAGGAGTAATTTCTCCTGCAGACAACTTTTAGAATCATTTAGTTGTATTAGCTTTCTATTTCTACAAAAGAAATGGCCACAAACTTAAGAGGCTTAAAACAATGACTATTAGCTCACTGTTCTGCCAGAAGTCTGTCAAAGTCCCATGTACTTTCTTTTCATGTAAGATTTGCAACATTAGTTTTCATAGATACTCTGTTTTATATACGTTATTACTTAACAAAATTTTTCCATTACATTATCTAATTAATTTATCATTGGCCTTTATATATTTACTTTATATTTGACTACCTAGACTTCTCAGCAATTCTTTGGTCAGTCACTTTTTTTCTTGGATTTCTTAATGCGGTTGCAAACAGAAACAGTGAAACATCACCCAGGATTTGGAGGCAGATTTATTTGACATTGACAAGCCTGAGAGGGATTCATACCCAAAATATCAGGCCCCAATCTGTGGTGCTCTAAGACTTATATGGGATTTGCAAGCAGGAAGTACAGAAGTAGAGTATTTGACCATTGTTGATTGGTTACATCCAACATTATTACTGATTGGCCTAAAAGAAAACTACATCATATATGTTGCATACTAAGATAAGCTCAAACTCTGGGCAAGCACAGAGTTATGGGAAGCATGCAGGTTCAGGGTGGGGGCAAGCTGGAAGCTGCAGGAAGCGAGTGCTTGAGATAACATACAAACTCAGGGTACTGTTGGTGTTTAGTAAGGGAAATAAGTACCTGGCATAAGCAGAAGACAGGAAGACAAGTCTGCTCAGGGGAGTAGCTAGTTGCAGGACCTCTGTAAAGTTAACTCTATTTTCCTCTTCATTAAGAGTATGATGATAGTTCTATATATAATAAATTTTCTCTTTTGCAATGTTTGTATATTCATTTTTAGTGTTTCATTGCTTTGGTTATGAAGTGGCTAGCTCCTGTGTTAGAGAGTAGTGATAATATGGACTCTCCTTATATTGTATCTATTTTTACTGTAAATGTGTATTCATTCTGTTAGACATTTTGTCACTGTTCACTTCATTGTCTCTTTCTAGAATATCATGGAGAATTTTAGGGAGTGCTTGTTTGGTCGTCATGAAGTTTTTAAGGTGTCCTTTAACATGGAAATACCTTTCTTCTCCATCAATTCTTAGATAGTTTTGCAGGACATGTGGTAGGAGTTGAAGTTCTTTTTTGGTTCTTTTTTTTTTTTTTCTTTTACTGCTTGAAATAATTCACTCCAAGCTCTTCTGGCCTTTAAGATTTGTGTTGAGAAGTCTGCTGTAATTCAAATAAGTTTACCTTTATAAGTGACTCATTTTTCTTCTGTAACAGTTTTTAAGATTTGGTCCTTGTGTTAGACATCTGGAATTTTGCCTGTGATGTATCATGGAGAAATTCTTTTCTGATTTCAGCTGTTTATCTGTATATTATTTTATCTGTATGTTATTTTATTTGTACATTAAATTCCTTCTCCATATCTCAAAATTTTTCTATTCTTTCTGTAAAGAGGTTTTTATGCTGTGTCTTCTGATTTTTTCCCTAATTCTATTTAATCTCAGATCATCTAGTAGTTACCAGATATATTAGATATTGTGTCATCTAGTAGTTATTAGATACATGTTTTGTGTTCTTTTGATGTTTTTAAGGTATCTTTGAATAACTGACCTCTAACAGCAGCTTGATCTTCTTGTTTTGACTCTTTTCACATTGGTAGTTTCTGTTTCCCATAATTTCAGTAGAAAGTATTTTCATTGACTCTATCTCTTTGCTAGACTGGTCATTCATGTTTTGTATCATTTTGTTTAACTCAGCTTGCTTTTTATTTGTGTTTTGTGTTAACACTCTGATTATTTGGTTTATTAAGTACATTATCTGTTTAGTTGTATATTCTTTAAGCTCACTGAGCCCCTGAGTGATCACTTTTAAAATTTTTTATTCTCCTCTGTTATTCTTTTGAATAATTCAGTTGTATGGCTTTTGATTTTCCCTCCCTTGGTGACCAATGGATTAGTTTTGGAGAAATTGGGAGTTTTTCGATGAATTTTGTTGTCTTGTCTTACATTTCTGTTGAAATTTTTTGTTGTTTTGTTTTGCTTCATTTTGACTTGCTTGTGCTGAAGTTTGCAGGCTGATTACAGTGGAAGACTTTGTTGCTAGTGTGGAGACCTCTTTAGTTAGTGTCAGCTTTTCGGTGACACATTCTAGGTGTACCTAACTACTGTGTAGGCCTATACTTCTCTCCCAAGATCCAACCAACTCCATTTATTTGGGAGGAGATGCTGCAGTGTATTTGGCCCATCACTCAGTTCTATGGGAATAGATACAGTATTGGTAATGATGCAAAGGTAATCCATATAATGACATACAAAGAAAAACAATTAATCATATCAACAATGCCACCTTAGCAATATCAGTAAAACAACCACAGTGCCAAAGATAAACTGGATACTGACATAATATTAGAACCAGTAATGTACCACTATAACCCATAGAAAATAGATCTACAATTTTAGTATAAACACTGAGAAAACCAAGTATTAACATGCTGTAAATATATATTAAGGGAAACAGGTATACTTCTGTTAACATTAGAATGGTATTCAACTGTGCTAACACTGAGTTAACTAAATAAAGCTTAATTGCTATACCGGTGTGGATAAAAGGGGAAAGGAATGAAAAAAGAAGAGTTTGAAAAATTAATCAATAGAAGATGAGAAAGAGGGGGAAAAATTGAGATAAAGGATCCTATTTGAGTAAAAAGTAACTAGTAGTATTAGATAAAAGTAACAGAAAAGGACAAATGAGAAAAAGAAGAAAAAAGAAAACAGAGCAAAACAAAGGGAAAAATGTGAAGGAAAACAAAGAAATGAAAAGAGGAAAAAATAGAAAGGGGAAAAAAATCATAAAGCCTCCAAAACAAATAAAGGTGAAGGAAAGAAGAGCGCTGAATAAAACAGCAACAACAACAAAAAATTCTGTCTTTTTGAATGAATTGTTTCCAGGATTGGCAGTCTTGGAATCCAGAAAATCGTAATTTTTCAACCTAGCTCCCCATCCTGTTGGTTTGTAAGGTGCTCCCCTTGTTTCAGAGATCCCTGTGTCTGTACGCCCCTGACAATGGCAACACTTCAAGCTGAGGTATGTCATTGCTTACTTGGTAGATGGGGAAAACAATCAGATCACTCATCTCTGCTGGATGTGGTCAGTGGGGCTGCTTGTTAAAGCAGACTGCTTGACTTAATACCAGAACTTTCATATCCAGCCACCTTTGAAGGTCACACTCACCATGCCTGGTTTCTCACCATGGAGTCTAAGGCCTAGTTCTTTCCTGGATTGAATTTCAGAGCATCTACAGCCTGCACCTTTTTGATGATTGTCTCCTGTGGCTCACTCCCACCCAGTCATGGCGGGAAGGTAACACTGAAAACCTCAAAGTGAAGTTGTTCTATGGCTCAGTTTTAAAACAATTAACCTCTTCCCAAAATGCACCAGATTGAACACTCTCTGACAATATGGCAGGCAGTGCTCAGGGTTTCTTCTACAACACTAGTCTTCCGTAAAGGAGTCATTTTCAGAGTAAAATGCAAAGCTGCTTTTGTAGTTTATAGCATCCATGGGATTTTCTTGGGGATAGCGCTACTGTTATTTTTCCCTGGAGTTGCCAACTCTCCAGTGCTTATCTTCTCTCCAGGGGTTTTGGCCTCACATATGATCAGGTTGTAGGTTGTCAGTGCCTCTGGTACTTAGTGCCAAGAGAAAACAAAATACAGAGAGGGCTAGGAGTTGGTGAGTGGCTGCTGCCAGTGCATGGACTCCACAGGCAGAGAACTGACTAGGAAGAGGGAGGGAGTGTCTCAAGGGGGCAGGTACCATCTGTTCATTGGACTTGGCATGTTTTATCTGCTCAGTGCATGGTGGTGGGTTCAATATTAAAATGCACCATTATTTCATGTAATACCAAAAAAGAAAAAAACCAACTGAACTGATTTCCATTGAATATGCATTTTGATTTCGGAGATGTTAAACTATCAGAAAGAAAGTGTCTCAAAATTGCCATCTACAAAACTAAAGTTGCTATTGTGATATTAATATCATATAAAATATAAGTTAGTTCAAAAAGAACCTAAAAGGTAAAAAGAAACACTAGAGAAAGGTAAAGAAGTTAATTTTCTCTAACTTATAGAAAGCACAAACTAACTGAATTACCGAATATTTTCAATTTAAAAATCATGATCAGAAATTTTATTATCCCTCCAACAGAAGCTTAAAAATCAAAGAGGTGGAAAATAATTTTGGTGTATTTGAACAGTGTAATTTAAATAGAAGCTAACAGATATAAAGTGATAGGAATTTTCTTTCATTTATAATTAGCTACTTAATTTCAGACATTCAGTGTTTGCATCTTTCCAATATTCATAAATTTCTGTGTTAAAATAATTACAGTCACAGGAAATTGCAAAGATGCATAAGATGTGCTGTGCAGGTTTCACCTAATTTTTCTTAATAGATCCAGTTATGTTATAAACACAGCACAACATCAAAATCAGGAAACCGACACTGGTGCAGTGTGTGTGTGTCTGTGTCTGTGTGTGTAGTTCTTGGTCATTTTCTCATAGTCATGATAAAATCATCAATGCAGTAGAAATATCAATGTAATCGAAATACAAAATTAGTGTATCATCACAAAAGTTTACCCAGGGCTTCCCCTGTACAGTTTCAACCATTTCCCTTTCCTTCATCATTCTTATCCTCTTACAACACTGATCTCTACTCCATTTCTAGAATAATGTCATTTATAGTATGTCATGTAAAACAGATCATGCAGTGTGTGACCTTGTGTGACTAAGACATTCCAGTTGCTTTACAAACACCAGTTCTATTCATTTTATTGCTGAAGAGTAGTCTGTGGTATGGATATATCATCATTAATTTAATCATTTACTCATTGAAAAATCTTTTGGTTCATTCCAGTTCATGGCAGTTAAACAGTTATATAAGGTTTTTGTGGTGAACAATTATATAAGGGTTTTTGTAAGAACCTAAGTTTTCATTTCCCTGGAATTTATTCCCAGGAATGTAATTGCCAGATCTTTATGGTAAATAACTTTTTAAAAGCTGATCTTTCATGTTAATTATTAATTTATCTCCATGTTGAAAGTAAGAATTTAGGGGCTGGGTCCATAGCTCAGCAGCACAGAGCCTGCTTGGCAAGTGCAAAGGTTGTGAGTTTGATTCCCAGTACAAAAAAAAAAAAAAGAAGAAGAAGAATTTAGGAGTATTGTGAAGAAGCCTGGATTTGGAGTTCAATGTGACACAAATATCATCAGTTGTGAGCTTTGGCAAATTGCTTAATCTGGCCATAATACTGCATCATTGTTTCTCACGTGTTAATTTCTCTAAGTTTAATAAGTACTGGAGGACATCGGCAAGGTCAGTTGTACAGTCTGATTCTAACACTGATCTCTGTTTTTGAGAGTTGCCTTTTCCCTGTGGCTTTTGCTCAGATAATCTTTATCCGTGTTCCAGCATAATCTCTGCCATATCACGCATAGTTTAAAGGAATCGGTTTACAGCTGGGCCAGCTTCACTGTGAGAAAATTTATTAGCATCGAATTTTATCATTGGGGCCAAGAATCACGTTAATAACTTTAAAAAGGGTAAGAAGGAGAAATAAAACGTATACAATTTCAAGATTAAAGATAATGACAGAATGTTGTGAGGAAAAATTGAAGTGTTCTGTCAAACTTTTCTCAAGGGTTACCACTGTCACAGCTACTAAAAGTCTAATACCTAAATACAAGTATACATGTATCATTATAAAAGCACATTTGAAATTATGTGAAAATGCTAATTTTACAATACATTTGAAAATCTATCAGCTTACCGTATACTGTATGTTAGATGCAACTATCATTGCAAATAATCTAGAGTAAGTATTTTATTTCACATCGTTTGATCAAATTTTTTTGGTAATCTATCCTTGCTGCCGTATTTTATACTTGATGGTTCATTGAAAGGAGCAAAAAGTGCAAAACTGATTAGATATATGTACACATTTTGTATATATTTATATATATTTATTTTATAGTATCAGTGGTAACATATTTATTTTTAATGATTGTTGGAGTTATGTATCAGAAATTTGGAAAATGGTATTTCCAATACTACAAAGCAAAATCTCACTGGATTAAGAATTTTATAAAAGAAAAATTAAAGCCATAAAGAACTAGAAATTTATAAAGGCTAATATTTATCTGATCTCAGAGTAGAATATGTCTTTCCAACTATAAATATATAAAAAAGGCCAAATCAGAAAAGATTTATATGTTTGTCTACATAAAACTTTAGTATATATGCATGAAATATCAAAAAGTAAAAGAATGATCAAGATACTAGAATGTGCATGATATGTTATATATAACACAGAATGTGTTAATTTTAGTATTAGAATTTTTATGACATTTTTAAACAGAAAATTAAGAAAGTGACAATAATATAATTTGTGTAATAATATATCATTTAAAGGATATAAAATACAATCATATAATTTAATTTTCTTTTTTTTTTTTTTGGTACCAGGGATTGAACTCACGCTTGCCAGGCAGGCATTTATGCCACTGAGATAAATCCCCAGCATAATTTAATGTTTAATATAACACTATTAAAATATATTTTGTGTGATAATGTGTATTGTTTAATTTTGTGCAAAATATAACATGTTTTGTAAAAATTAGTCATATAACAAACTGTTGATATTCAAGTAAAAATGCTTTAAAACAATGCATTGCTATTCATACAATAAATATGAATATTAATTCACACTTAGAGATACACGCACAGTTCTTGTGTTCTTTTACCTCATGCCTTACATTTCCTTTTTGATAAGTTTATGTGCATATATTAAGAAAATTGTCCTTGGAATTACATATATAAAGCATCAAACGATTTTTTGAGAGATGAGAATTTATTGTATTTTACCCTATTAAAAATTCTGTAGGTTTTATATATTTGTATACTCATAAGGCATCACACTGGATATTTTATTTCTTGTTTTTGCACAATTATTGTTATTATCTTTTTTTCCAGCACTGGGGCTCAAACTCACAACCTCATGCCTGCCAGACAGGCGTTTAAGCCACTGAGCCAAACTTCCGGCCCCAGTTTTTTGAGGCAGGGCCACACTATGCAGCTCAGGCCAGCCTTGCGCTCCTGTTGTAGCCCATGCCGGCCTCGAACTCACAACACTCCACCTACCTCAGCCTCCCTTGAACTCACAACGCTCCACCTACCTCAGCCTCCCAAGTGCTGGGATTAAAGGTGTGCGCCACCACGTCCGGCTTGCACACATTATTAAATTCTTAGCAATTTTCTACATTGTCATTTTTTTTATATTGGTTTTGTTGGTGATAGGACATATATTTAACTATTCTAAATTTTTTCCCTCACACTTGAATTTAAACAAGTAGTTTTACTATATTTTAACCTCAAAATTTTTAAAGAATTTCACATTTCTTCCTTGAAATATGTTAAACTCTGCCAGGGGCTGATAGAAATCTTAGTTGCAAATGTTCTGCCACCTTGCTCACTAACAGGTCCTGTTGATTCTCTTTTATCTTTAGACACATATTACATGGGTAGAGTATCATTTAATTTTAGTAATTCCACCTGTACTGGAATTTATGAATTATGCCAAGTGTTGGGGTCCAAAGATAGCACAAGGATCTTCAGGGAATTATTCTTTAATGCTGAATCCTATGTTGTTTATTCAGCCTTCAGACCATCTGTCAACTTACTCCTTTGAAATCACACACCTGACCCAACTTAAAAACTGTCAAATCTACATATGCAAAGGCAAGTAGTCATCCATGTTACAGATTGTGCTTGTTTGATGCAACTGTGCCTGAAGAGTGTAGAGTTCTTTCAGTCCCACTTTGAGAGATAGTTTCCCCATCATATCCACACCAGTCAGTTCAGCCATCTTAGTCAGTTCTGAAACAGGCTAATGGCTGCGTGTCCAGAGTGACTACACTGCCTTATTTGGATCAGGGTAGAATGTGGCTAGGGCACAGGATCAGATTGTCTGTTAGTTGCTATAGGTTTGTGAAGAGCATTTGAAGTAAATAATGCTAGAAAAAACTACATTTTTATAACCTGCTGAACACAGACTCCATTTCCAATGTACTTTTTTGTTGAACTAGAAAATTCTACCTGGAGTACAAGAGACAGTTTTGCCTAAGCTGTAGACAGAACAAAAGATTATATTAAAAGCAGGATTTACGTAAGTATTCACAATTACTATTATGTAGATTTTACAATTCTAAGGGAAAAGGAAAGTAGGGTAAGGAGACATGAATACCAACCAAACATACACAGCTACAGGGAGAGACAGAGAGAGACAGAGAGACAGAGACAGAAAGAGAATTTGTCCCTAAAGCTTTGAACAGAACTAGTCTCAGCCATGATCCTTAGACTATACCAGCAAGAGCTATGTCACAGGGAAGAGAGAAATTTAGTGCTCCTTTATGATACTCAAATCCTGTTCTCCCAGAATGTTCCAGTACATGTTTTTGTCAGTGGCAGAATTGCCTTGCAAAGGTGAGCATCTTGAGCTGCCATGCATTTTATCATGTTCAGTAAAATGCTTGTTATAAAACAAAACAAAGCAAAATACACATATTGTCATCACTTCATAATTATGATTTAGTACTCAATCATTTTGTGTGTCAGATCTACTGTGAGATTTTTATAAAATTAATAATGCCTGGCTCCACCCCAGACATTTGGGATGGTTTCTGAGTATCTGTAATTTTTTAAACCTCCAAAGTTGGTCCAATGCTGAGGAACAATTGAGAACCAGTATTTCACAATACAGTGGTTAGAATGAGTGGTCAGAGGCAGCCAGCGAGACCAGCTCCAACATAGCTGTCCAGGGAGACCCTGACCTGGCACCAGGTGGTGCTGTGGGTACAACTCTGAGCCTCCTTCCAGTTTCCCCAGCTGATAATAAGGAACCCACCAGCTGCCACAGAGCAGCAGGGGTCTCTGCAGAGAGAAAAACAACTCCTGACTTGTATTTCACCTGCTTTAAAGAACAGGGGGAATAGAAAGAGTTGCTTCTTGGAAAAGTATGAAGTCACTTATGAAATAAACACAATATGCACAATTCTGTTTGTGTTCTAGATGCTTTCTTTTGTGTTTAATTTGCTCATTCTTTTAGAATTTAACATCTAAAAGTAGAACACAAAATATAATAAATTTAATTATTTAATATAATTTAAATAGTAAAATTAAAGTCATCCTGTACATATAACTTCCTCTATCTGTCTGTCTGTCTATTATCTATCTTTCTCTCTATCTATCTACCTTTCTATCTATCATCTGTCTATCTATCCACAATAAAACAGTGGGTATACACATATGTTTGCTGAAAGAGTGAAACATTGACAAGAACATTGTGACTTCATTATGAATTCCATCTGTACTATTACGTTTTATTGAACAAGGACTGATAATATGGTTTATGATATTTAGTTTAATCTTTACTTTAAAAAAGCTTTATTGAGATAAAATTTTCATAGTTTTAACTTTTTGAAGTATATTTTATCCTTTTAATAAGTTTGGAAAATGATGCTCAAACCTGTGAATTCAAGTCAAATTCAGTTGCTTTGAAACTATCTTTCCAGACAACATTCTTTCTGCTGCACCCCAGTGCCTCTGTTGTTCGGGTACTCTTTTTGCCAGGAGTCATGGCAACTGATGGTAAAATTTTCTGTGAGGAGTGAAGAATAAGATATAGGGTCATTTTTGGTTGGTGATCACTTTTGTTCCTTATGGACAGAAGAGTTGCAGCTGGGGCCCCAAGGCATCTTAGGAGGAACCTTTGGGATGGGCTCAGTTGGCAAAGTCATCTTTCATCTTGATCTCTGCATAATCAGCGGGAAGACTCCAAGGAAGGACAAAAGAATCACCTTGTCATGCCAATTTATATAGTATTTCATTTGATACTTTCGGGAACATAATGAAGATTGTGGGATTACCTACTTTAATAATAATGTTCTTTTATTTTACTTTATTTTCTAACAGATGGTAAACAGAGTCCCAGAAATGTCTAGTAACTTTCCCAGATTTATACTCAGAGGTCTCAAGCAAGAGAATTTTGTCTCCAATGCCTTCGTATGTAACCAAAATACATTTACCTAGAAGAAAAGCAAAAGCATTACAGATCAGGAACAACAAGTGTCAGAACTCATGATTCACAGTTAGGATTCTTTGAAGCAGTGGAGTTTTTCAGATTATGAAGGGTGCAAGAAAACAAATAAAGAGTAGGCTCAATTCCTTGAAATTGAGGGTTCCACAGGTTCAGCTTCATTAGCTACCCTGGAAATCCTCTAGTTCCAACTCTCCTGAGTCAGGAATTAACCTTTGTACCTTTTAAATATTACAACCCAGGAAACTTTTCTTGCACTGAAAAAGGAAAGAGAAAAATAGATAGGATCCATCATTACACAACCGGAGTCATATCCAACAACTTCATCCTTTTGGGGACTCACTTGACATGTATTCTTTTATTAAGACAAGCAGGTAAATAGTTGTTTACTGCCTATTTGATTTGACAGAATTGCCCTTGGGTGGAATGACATCAAGACATGGAAGAGATTTACTGTTGAACCTACTGTAGAGGATAGGGCAAGGATGTTCCCTGGAGTTGCATAATCCTTTTCATTTCTCTTCATTCCTGGCAATGCTGTACTTCTGCTAAATGGTTTATTTGTGGCATACGGTCATAGCAAGTCTGTTAATTAATAGTGTTTTGCTTTTAGAAAGTGGAGCGCCAAACTTGAGGCTCAATGCTAGTAGGTGTACTGGAATTTACAACACACTGTTTGTGAAGTGATTTTTATTTTGATCTTCCTAGCAACTTTCTGAAAATGTGACTGAATTTATTCATTCGTTTTGTTTTTACAGTTTTTTCTGAAGAATAGTATCCACTTACTTTGTTGTTTAAACTCATGTTATTACAATAATTATAAGTATTCTCAAATTCTTTTTAAACTGAGAAAGGGTGCCAGGCGTGGTGGTGTATGCCTGTAATCCCAGCACTAGGGAGGCTGAAGCAGGAGGATCACTGTGAGTTCAAGGCTAGTGTGGGCTACAAAGTAAGTTCAAGACCAGCCTGCACTGCATACTGAAACTCTGTCTCAAGAAGACAAAATAAATAAAAAATAAACTAAGGAAGGGTGTGTGAATGTATGTGTATGTGCATCTGTGTGGACATGAAATTAACATATTGAAAGAAATTCAAATTAAAAGGATGTCTACCAACAAGTATACATGCTAAGAGTAATATTAAGAGATTGTTGGTTTACATATAAACATATATCTACACACATACATATATGTGAAGTCTACAGTGCTCTCTTAAATACTTCTATCTTTGTGGACAACCTTGAAAACTTTTGAAAGGAGCCTCACTCATTTGTCAAATGCTGGTTGTAGAGCTCTGCCCTGTGAGATGAAAGACAAGATATTGTGAGAATGGAGTAAGGTCTAAACAAGCGGGACTGCCCTGGTCAGTGGACTTGATTCTCTCTTGCCTTAGGTGTATATCATATTCAAAGGATCTTTGGAAGAGGTATGATGATAGGGACCACAGAACTGGGGTCACTGTAGTTTGCTCTCACTGAATGTTAGGATCAAAGTCTTTTATTGCATTTATTTTAAAATCTTAAAACCTAAGCTTTTATTACTTTTATCATTGTATAACATTAAGGTGTAGAAGAATCTGACAGAACATATGGCTATGGGTAGAACTGTTCTCATACATTTCTTTCTTGCAGAATTTCAAATCAGATGACTATTTGATTCTAACATTTGCCATGGATGAATTTAAATGTTAGGCAACTCAGTTATTCTCTCTGCAGCTCGCTTTCATTATCCATAAAACATTTTTTATCTGAAATAATGCTTTTCTCAGTTTTTTCAGGATCCTCTCTAACTTCAGCTGTTTCTCTGATTCTAAAAGTAAAGACTCTCAACCTTATGAACCAGGATAACAACACAATTTGCGTGCCCAATGCAAAGTGAAAATATGGGATCCTTCATCCAAAATGTATTGAGTGTTTCAGCAGAGCATTGCACCAAGCAGGGGCCATTCTGAGAGTGGGTCACAGGTACAGCACACATGCGCATGGTGCAGGTCCTGCTAAATTGGAGAGATTTTCTGAGATCAAGATCGTAGCTCCTCGTGTGCTTGCTTTGGCAGTTGGAATGATACAGAGAAGATTAGCATGTGCAAGGATGCCATGCAAGTTTGTGACGCGTTCCACATTTTTTAAAAATTGAGGGCTCTCTTGCAAAAAAATCCCAGGGCATAGTTTCAAGTTTCACTTCCTTTTTGGAAGAGAAATTCTGACCTATAGATGGGAAACATAGTACAGAGTTCTAATACTCTTTAATCCCAGTATCCTTAAATCTAAACACTGCCTCTGCTACAGTACTTAATAGTACTTAGTAGCTTTTACTCTTGGACATGTAAAGTCCCTAAACCTCTATTTCTCTGTCTTTAAACTGGAAATATAGAATCATTACAAGTAATAAATTAGCATATCCATGCACAGTACCAAGAATGTAGCAAGCTCTTAAAATTAATAGGTCTTATGATTCTTTTTTATATTATTTTGTACAAGCCTGAAACTTTTCTTTTAGTTATCTGTTGAGAGCTCTTTACACTTTTCCTTCCAGACTAAAATTCCAGCAGATGTTCCTTGCCACATCTTTAAGCTGCATATGCAGCAGTTTCTGAAATACTGATTTGTGTTCACTGATGAGATGCTATGTAGTACAATTTTTATAATTTTTCTGAATGTTACTGCTGTCAGTGATGGAAGGTCAATAAAATATAAAGAAATGATAGACACCTTCACCTGGTAATATTAACGAGATGATGCATTGATAATATGTGTTGAGGTTAAAGGCATCATAGAAACTTTTGTTCATGTGTAATACTATCTAATGTACCAGGTTCCTTGAAGTCCTCTGTGAAAAATCCAGTAAAGCCATTTTCCTTAGGGAGAAGTGCCAGCTGAAATTTGCCTTCTCAGGCATCAAGTCTTAAATATTTGGTTAGAATGATCAGAGGTAATAAATACTCAAATTATTTAATAACTGGTATTAGGATAAATATATTACCAATCAGAGAGTGTCAGTAGCCCATCAAAAATGCCCTAGGGGGTCACATCTAATAAGACCACACAGATGATGGTAATGTCCAGTAATATCATGAGTATTACTTCTTACTGTGATTCCTTTCTGAGCCATTCAGACCTTCTATACTGGTTACATTTACAAAGTATTGTATTATTGTTTACTTGGCTATAGCATTTGGGAATAAAGCAAAATTCTATTATTTGTCTAACAGTCACTCTCCTGATCACTTTAGTACTTCGGTGTCACCTACAAAAATTACAGACACCATGAATATATTATAATATCACATGGGTCAGGAATTAAATATGGTATGAATCTTGGAAAGAGTTAAGTACAGTATAGATTCATAAAAATCATAATTAGATGATTAATTAATGAGATAATTAAGAGAATGAGACAACTAAAGGCTAATTGGAAAATACATTGAGCCTACTAATGGCTAAAAATAGCAAGTTTCATTACATAAAAACTAATATAAACACTTTGATGGACACATTTTCAAAAAATAATTCTTTTAAATGGCATTGTTTCCCTGTTTACTCTTTCCAAACACCATTACCCTTTTCCACTGTTTTTCCCCACAAAAAAAATCTTCTGAGAACCTTTAAAAAGTTTTATAATTGATAAATTTCCCCAGTTGCACAAGGTCTAAACAGTAAGATAAATGAAAGTTTCTTTGAAGAAGAAAATAATGAACCACAAAATCAGAGTAAAAGTTACATTGAAAAGACTGTTCCAAATTAAATGGAAAGCAGACTGCTCCTTTCCTTTTTACTCACTCCAAATATAAAGGCTGATTCATGCTTCTCTAGATAAAGTTTTTTTTCAATTTATTTTTTTAAAATCTTGTTTTGGACGCAATTACCATTGAGTGTAATTGGAAGGAAACCCAGGGTGACATGTGGCTGGGGCTCTTTGCACCTGTGTAAACAAACACTGCCCCCTACAGATCAGCATCCTCCTCCTCTCTCCTTGCTGTCAAATTTTTTTCCCACACTGCCTCTCTGTTTTCACAGAAAATCAATCAATCAATCAATCAATCAGTGTTACGACTTGTATCTAGATGTCCCCCTAAAGCCTCATACAGTCATAGGTGGGGCTTTTTCAGAGATGGCTGGATCAAGAGTGTGAGATTGATTCATGACACAATGTTGATATTAAGGATGTGATTACTAGATTGGTCCACTGATCGGTTTGACACTACCTTAATCCCCGGTAGCCTAGATAGAGTGCAAAAGGGGCAGAAAGACACCGCCAAGGTTCCTTGTTGCTTTTGCTACCTTGTGGGCATCATGAGCTGTTTGCTCTGTGATGCTCCTCTGCATAGCCACCCTGCCTTGGAGCAAGCCAATTACAGACTGAAACCTCTACAAACTGTGAACTACAGAAACCTTTTCCCCTTTAACTCTGGGCATCGGCTATTTTGTCTTAGAAAAAGAAAAGTATTTAAGGCAGCCAGTCAGTACAGATTCAGGATGTAAAGTAGTGTGTTCTGTCCATGTGCAGGTACAGAAATATTGTGAGGAGTTGTTGGGGTATAGTGGGAGTAACCAGGGTGTTTACCACGAAAGTTTATGGAATGTGGTTCTCAACATATGCCCCTTAGAACCACATCATCAACGCCATTTGGCAACTTTGTTGGAATTACAAATTCTTGACCACTATCCCAGACCTTCTGGATCAGAAACACTGGGTGAGGCCCAGCAGGCTATGATTAGACAAACCTTTCAAGTGGTTCTGGTACAGGCTTAGAACTCTGCCTTAATGGACAATGAAGATCTGCTTTGGTGACAGGAGAAAAGGACAAATCCACAAAGAACGGCAGCTAGCACCGTTTTTTTCTGAGATGCGATGACCCTGCAGGATCATAGCTGCAAAGAGCACATTTCCTGGGTTTTAAGTAGCTGAGAAATTATAACTTTATTTCCCTGGATTACAACTATTTTTTACATCCAGGGTTTTCTTTCTTTTCTTCCCTTCTTTATTTTTTTCCTTTAAAACATATTCTCTTTGTTATGTGTCAGAAAAGGCTTTGATTTCTCTTAAAAATAAAAATTGAACTTCTTTTAAGTAAATCACTTAATGTTTGGCCTTCTCTGTTTAGTTATATCTCATTACTAAGATTTGTTTTTCACACTGAAAATCAGATCTTAAACACCTATTTTTTAAATGTTGTCATGAGGCTAAGAGAAATCATCTATTTAAATAAGTCTGAGTCTCAGTAAGTGAAAAACATACCTCACAGGTGTTCTTATTTTTAGTTGTAATGCATCTGTTTTCATGGTTGAATAGTAATTTATTGTACTAAAATACCACAATTTATCTATGTATTCATATGGTAAAGTGTATTTTTATTGATTTGAGTTGTTATTTATGTAATATAATGAACATTCAATATGCATCTCTTTTAATGTATGTATGCAAGGTTTTACTAAAGGAAATAATTGAAATTAGATTTTCTGGGTACTACTCTGTAAGCACCTTTAGATAATGCCAGGTTGATTTCCAAATGATTGTACTTTTAATAAAAGGAGTATTTAGGACTTCTTTTTGCTCCACATTTTTATTTATAATTGGTGCTGTTAATTTTTGCAAATTCAGTAAGTGGTAACTGTTCTTCATGTGTTTTCATCTTGCATTTGCCTAATTACCAGTGAAATCAGTCATATTTAAATGCACTGAGGGTTCATTTATGTTTCCCTTTTGGGGGACAATGCTTGTCTATATCTTTTTTCAAAAGTTTCTATAGTATGTTTTTTGTTTATTAATTTGCAGGAGTCTGATATATTTTGAAATCTAATTATTTTCCTTTCTCAGTAGTAGGCATTGGAAATAAGTTTTCCCAGTGTTTGGTTTGTGTTTTTACTTTTTTTGATGCTTTTCATATATAGCATTGATTTCTCATTTCAACATTTTATGACATGCATTTTGTGTGTCTGCCTTGCTTAAGAAACACTACTTTTCAGAAAGGATACTCTTGGATGGCCTTTTCAAATTTTAAGGTTCATGTTTTCCTAGGCCCTTAAGTATCTTGGAATTGTTTTCTTATTTGTTTACATGATGTTTGTGTGTGTGTGTATGTGTGTGTGCACGCATGCATGTGTGTGCAGTTTTCTTCAATTTGTGGAACCACTTGTTCCATCACTGTTTGAGGACTAGTTCTTCACTTCCACAGTGCTCTGCATTGCCCCTGTCAGATGTCGAGTTTCCACATAAGTGTGTATCTGTTTCTGGGTTCTCAGTTTTATGCCCTTTGGTCAGTTTCTGTTGCAACTCCATAATATCTTACCTAGTTAGCATTTATGATTAATGTTGATACCTGGTAGGTAGCACGTATTACTTTCATCATGTTCTTTCTCTGAATTATCTGGATAACTTGCCTGTGATTTTCTACATAAAATATGTAAAAACTGCAAACATTTATAAACAAGCCAACATGCTTCAAAACAACATGCTGTATACAGTAAATATATACAATTTATAAAACGTATTTATATATAGTGTATAAAATTTAAAAATCTTAGTTTAAGTAAAAACAAACAGTTACACACTCATACATATATGTCACATAATTTTTCTTAGATTTTCACTGCATATATAGAAAGTTTTGGATGAGAATCTTCAGATTTGTGGTACTTACTCTTCCAACCATTAAACAGAAAATGTCTATTTATTGAAGTTTCATCTTACTATTTTCTTTTGTTGTTCTTAGAATTTTCATTAATGACTTCTTTAGGGTCAGTAGTGAATTTCTAGGTTCACTTGATGATATGAATCCAGAATCTGAGCATTTTCCAATAGAGACCTAATGCTTACTTCAGGATACCTTGTTCAGCATCCGACCAGAAGTACAGGACTTGTGTAGAGTATTTTCACATGCAGCTTTCTGTTTAGGTATGTGTGATGATTTTGAGCTTTTTCCCTCTGTCAATTTGTATATGAGTATGTAAGCTTATGAAAAATATGTATCTGTTTGTGTTATAGGTGAGAAAATGCTAATCAGTGAGAAAGCTGATTTTTGGTCAGAAACAATTATACAAAGTAGGTCTGAAGGAAATTTGGCTGACATGGAAGACCAAAAGCTCTTTAAAAACTGCAACAATACAGGTACATAAGTTTGTAACTATTGTAATTTTTCCATGTAAGTAAATCAATTTCTTCACCAGTAAGTACTGAAAGTCTATTTCTGAAAACCTTTGTTGGAAATTAAAAGAAGTATAAAATTCCGATTTTATAGAAATAGCTGCAGTATCACTAAAGATATGTACAGAAAAGCTACATTAACAGATTACAAAAAATAATAAAGAAGCAAAAAATTAATTAATAAATTAGTGATACATGAAGTATATAAGGGCCCTAAAAGAGACATCGATTTCAGTAATATTCATGGAACAGAAAACAATTGAACAGATCCTCAGAGCAAAAGGAAGGTTTCAAGAGAGTTAGGGTAACTGAAATGAACACAAGTATGGACATAAGAAAAATGCTATCTTTATGCTTTCAAAACACATTTTCTGATATTTAATGTATGGCGCTTAAACTAGTTCAAATCAAGATCATAGTTCTGTAAATATTACAAATATCTGATAGCTTACTTGATTCATTTTTTCTATTGAACTTTAACAATTTGATTGCTTATTTTCTCTACAGTACCAGTTTCAAGAGCTCACAGACTCGTTACTAACATTGTCTGAGAAAGGCCAACTACAAGTGACTCTAAACACACAAAAAAATTGACTTCAACAGTGTGGAATATATAGAAATTTTTATAGTAGAAACATGAATATTTTAATGTGCATCTAATTCTTGAAACACTTACTTTGCAAAGCAATTATATATTTCCATTTTTAGAAGTTAAGATCATTCTTTCCCTTGCAAACTTGAAAGAACTCAAAGAATTACTGCCACCAGTAGTTTCAGCAGTGGTCTATTTTTTCAATGTTATTTTTCACACAAAACAATTCAGTTAAAATTTATCAATACAAAGTTATCAAAAATATTTTAAGAAGTCACTGATGATTGACTAGTGTATTGATTTTCAATAGATGTATTTGATATTTCTCGTGTGTTGAATATTACCTGAAAAGGAAAACATGAAATTAATATTCTAAATATAATAAAACTATAATGAAATTATTCAGTGTTTAGAAAGTCTAAATAATTGACTGAATCATTCACTTTGTTCAGAAGTTTGCTTTTGTGAAAATAAAACATAAAACAATAAGACAACAGTGCATGCTACTGTAGATCATTTGCAAGGAAATGTATTAATATGTCATTTAAAGTGTTTAATATTTATTTATACATTACCATATCTTGTGCTAAATTTATCTACAATTTAAATAACTTGATAGAAAATTTCCCTTTCTCATTACATGCAAAATTTAACATTAAGTTTGAAGAAACTAGTAGACTACAGATCACAAAGCAAAATAAAAAAATTTTAGCATATGGAAAAAATTGGTTGTTTCTTAGATTGTCATCTCATTTTTGTTTTGCTTTGTTTTTGTTTACATACCAAGAATGCCAAGACCCAAGTTTACTTCACAGTTGGCCAGATACTTCTACTCTTCCTGGTAACACTGCTTCCAAAGCTAGGAATCCATTCTGGAATGAACTGTCTGCTTCTAATCCATTTTTGGATGATATAACTCAACTAAGAAATAGCCAGAAGAGAGATGTTTCCATCTTGAAGGAAGATCCTTTTCTTTTTTTAAGAGAAATAGAAACTGGGGATTCTTTTGATTCCTCTGGTGATGAACTTGATGTGCGTAAGTTGCTCAGGCATTCCTCAAGGAAATCAGGAAGATCTAAAAGTGTTTCAGAACTTCTAGACATTTTAGATGACACTGCCCATCCTCATGATGGCATTCACAATTCTGACCAGATCCTAGTACAAGACTTAGAATGGCTTCAAAATGACCGAGAAGCTTATAAAATGGCTTGGTTAAGTCAACGCCAGCTGGCCCGCTCCTGCCTGGATTTGAATACAATTAATCAGAGTCCTGGATGGGCCCAGACACAAGTTGCAGAGACCACCACAGTTTGTAAATTAAATCACCAAGGAGGGTCTGTACAATTACCTGAATCAGACATCACCATTCATGTTCCCCAAGGTCATGTAGCTGTGGGAGAATTCCAAGAGGTCTCACTAAGGGCTTTTCTGAATCCTCCAAAAATGCTCAATCATGATCTTTCATGCACTGTAAGCCCTCTTTTGGAAATCACATTAAGCAACCTTAATACAATGGAAGCTATGTTGCTGGAAATGAAAATCGGGGCTGAAGTGAGAAAGGATCCTTTCAGCCAAGTCATGACAGAAATGGTGTGTTTATACAGTCTGGAAAAAGAAGGCCCTTTCAGAGTGTTAAACACCTGCTATATTTATAAAGACACCATCCAAGTCAAGCTAATGGACTTCGGTCAGGTGATCTATCTAGTGATTGCTGCACAAGCTAAAGCTATTCAGTCACCAGCTGCCACCATTTGGGATTATATCCACAAAACTACCTCAGTTGGAATTTATGGACCCAAATATATCCATCCCAGTTTTACTGCTGTTTTCACTGTCTGTGGGCACAGCTATATACCAGGAAAACTTACAGTATCTGATATTAAGAAGGGCAGGAAAAACACATCTCCAGTTGTATTTCATCTCTGGGGGAAGCATTCATTTTTACTGGACAAACCACAAGATTTAAGTATTTCAGTTTTTTCATGTGATCCAGATTTTGAAGTAAAGGTAGAAGTAGAAAGGAAAGAAATTAAACGAAATCAGTTGGAAGCGGGTGAAGTAGTTCATCAACAATTTTTATTTTCTTTAGTTGACCACAGAGAGATGCACTTGTTTGTTTTCCGTGTTCAGGTGGATACTCCTGACTGTAGACCAGTTGCACAGTTCTTTATCACTTCACCTGACCCAGCTCCAAACTTAAAAAGGCTCTCAAATCTGCCAAGTTGTTTGAAGAAGGAGAAAGAAGTCAAATCTGCTCCTTTACTGCCAACACTTCCTGTTAAGTATCCCACGTTCCAAGATAAAAAGTTAAACTTTACCAACTATGGGGTGACCTTGAAAACAGTGCTAAGACAAATCAAGCTTGACTACTTACTTGAATATTTCAAAGGGGATACTATAGCTCTTCTTGGAGAAGATAAGGTAAAAGCCATTGGGCAGACCAAAGTAAAAGAATGGTATGTGGGAGTCCTCAGAGGTAAGATCGGACTTGTGCATTGCAAAAATATCAAAGTGATTTCAAAAGAACAATTAATGTCTGTGTCTGACAGTATCTTTACAACGAGGAATCTTCTTGAACAAATCGCCCTGCCCTTTAAAAAACTGACTTATATATACTCAGTTGTATTGACCTTGGTGTCCGAAAACGTGTATGACTGGAAAGTTTTAGCTGATATCCTGGGTTACTCACATCTGACACTGGAAGATTTTGAACGAATGCAAGTGAATAAAGAATCAGAAAGGGTTTCTTATGTTGTAAAGAAGTTAAAGGAAGATTGCCATGCTGATAAAAATACAAGAAAGTTTCTTTATGAACTTATTGTGGTGAGTACTGCTTGATCACAGTAAGTTATTTGTCACAGGCAATTTTATCTGCTTGATCAAACCTAACATATGAGAGGAGAAATTTCTAAAAAATTGTCACAAATATGTTCTAGCTACTTTAGAGAAAACATACAAGAATCTATAAGATCTTGCAAGATCATATACCTGGACTCTTAGATTTGTGATTCAGTTTTGATTTCCTCAGAAAGTAGGTCCCCAAGGATCATTTTTTTAAGGGAAGATTAAAGGTTCTATTTGTGCAGGATCTGAAACTAAGGAGACATTTTTTCTTCCTCTGTCAAATATTTAGATAGGCCTCAAAGGATCAGAGAAGCTCTATAACATGAAAGTAAATAAGAACAAACTTAAGCAAAACTAACTTGGCCATTTGCTGGAGGTCCACTTTTTATTATTTTTAAAAAAATATTACCAATGTCCTGTATTGTGGCAATTTAATTCCTCTTCTCTTTGCAGTGTATCACAACCAAGCAATGATATTGCTAATTCTATTCTTAATCTTCACTTTCCAATAACATTTTCCTGGTCAACTTTTTTCATTTAGTAAATATTCATTCCTGTGGAAGACTTAAGGGAGAGTCATAAAGAATTGTTTTTAAAATTGAAATCCAATAATTTACAAAAGATTTAAAAATTAGGAACATGTTTCTAAACACCATATTTCTTAAAAAATGATAAAAATGTAAGCATATAAGTAAAAATAATAGCTAACACTTCCTGAGTAACAGCTAATACTGCCAACTAGTAACATAGGAGAGGAGTGAGATTATACAGGTAGGTATATATAGAGAAGTAAAGTTTTAATCAAAGTACAAAAGGAGGGCAAAACAATGAATGAAAAAGCTCAGAAATACAAAAACAAAAGATTCTGATGGTTTTCCGTTTGGCCGTTTGCAAGTCTTTTATCTTCAATATCCTGTGTTTTATATTTAACACAATTACATCAGTACTGAGAGAGACTGTTGGTTAGTTTAAAAGTCATGAACATTGTTCAAAATTGGAATGTCTCATTTTTATGCAATAGGGATGATTATAAGAAGTTTTAGATTCCTCTGGAGTGGGGAAGGTGTTGGAGATTGAACCCAGGGCCGCATGCTTGCTAAGCATGCTCAAATTCTAGGAAGTTATAAATTATACTTAAAAAATAAAATAATGTTTGCCATCACCAGTGATTTCACTCTTTAGAGAAATCCTATATCTAATCCCCTGGTAAGGTAAGAAATCATTTTTCATGCATCAACCTACAATTGATAGACGATAGACTATTAGAAACCTCAGTACTTTTGGAAGTGTGTAGTTTACCCTCTTCCTCATACCAGTAAAGATACTAAGACACACTGGTTCAGTGACTTACTCAGGATTGCATAATTGCTCATTGATTTAGTCCTATGTTTCTTCTAATTCTGATTTAATTATGGACATTACAGTGCTTGTTGAATTTGCTTAACAATAAATCAATGATTTGGGCTTTAGAAAACACAGTTATATATATTTTTTTAAAAGAATTCCAATTTCTAGAATATGTAATGAAACTGTTAATCTAATGAAAAAAACCAAAATATTTTTAATTATGACACATACTTACTGCCACAGGCTCTGCTGAAGATGGACTGCCAAGGGTTAGTAGGACATCTTATCCAAGATGCTGTTATTTTGACTTCAGCTGTTAAGCTTGGGAAAAGCTGGAGGGAACTAGCTGAAAAGTTAGTACAACTCACAAAGCAACAAATGAAGGCATATGAAATTCCTCACCAAGGAAAAACTGGAGATGTTGCTGTCGAGGTGAGACTTTTTTAATGTCTCATGCAATAGTGAACTGTTGCAGAACAAGTGAAATGTGTAATGAAGCCTGTACCATATTCAAGGGAAACCTCTGTTATCCTCTAACTGAAATCACTCCTTCTGTAACTGATCAAAATTATCTGAAATGTACATGCATCACTCTTAAGGGATTAAGCCTTTAAAATGTATTGATGTTTTCCCCTGAACTGCATATTAGCATGCCTTTGTTAAAATGAACTGATTAAATTGGATCACTAAATAGAGATATAAAAACTTGAAACACAGAGTAGCTGAATTTTGAAGGGAGGGAATTGGATCAAGCCTAGGTAAAGGAGGAGGATATTAAAAATATTTTTAAATCTCAGACATTGACTTATTCATGCATCACAAACACTGCAGAATGTCAAGAAGGATTAAGAGTGTGGGTCATGTGAGGCCACTGGTAGTGAACAAGGGAGATTTCTAGCACTTTATTGTCATCCTCAAAATGTTCATACATTACAAACTACAGATACCAAATACAGAATGGCAGAATTTAGTACAAAGTAAATTTTTGTCATGTAAACACTGTTGCTTTTTGTTTTTGAAATTTTATTGGTACATTTTAGATTTACATAGTGATCACATTCATCATAGGGTATTTGTACCTGTATATAATATATCTTGATTCTTTTTTCCCCCAATCTCTTCCCCTCCCTGAATTCAACCTTCTTCACCTCCTTATTTACAAAATTTCTACTGTTTCCTCTTATTCTCATTTTTTTCTTTTCCCTTCCTTCTACACCCACGTCCTTTATTCCACTTCCAATCTGAATATTTTCGTACCATTTCCTAATATTTATTATACATTTTGATCCTTATTTACACTTTCAGTTTTTCACATCAGAGAAACAGTGCAGTATTTAAACATGCATGTCTGATTTATTTCACTTAAGAGTATGGTCTTAAGGTGCATCCACCTACCTATAAGTGCCTCAAGTTTATCCTTTATAGCAGAGTAGTACTACATTGCATAAATATACTGCATCTCCTTTATCTATTAATCTGTTAATGAGTATTTGGTCTATTTCCAATTGTATCTATTATAAATTGTGTTATTATAAACATAGGTGTGCATATATTGCTGTGGTATGATTATTCTAGGAAGATACCAGAAAGCAGAATAGCTGGATCAAAGGGGATCTTTAATTTTAGTTTTTTGAGGAATCTTCACACTGATTTTCACAGTGGTTGCACCAGTCTACATTCCCACCAACAGTGGAGAAGGGTAATTTTTCCTCACGCCCCTTGTAGCATTTGTTATTGGTTGATTTCTTGACAATAACCATTCTTTTTGGAGTGAGATGGAATCTCAGTATTGTTTTGAGTTGCATCTCTCCAATGACGAGTGATGATGAACAATTTTTCAAATATTTATTTGCTGTTTGTACTTCTTTGTCTGAGAAGTGTCTATTCATTTCAGATGCCCATTTTTGGGTTGGGTGTTTGCCTTTGGGGAAACTGATTTTGTTTGAGTTATTTGTGTATTCTAGATGTTAGTCCTTTTTCAGAGGAAGAACTAACAAACATGTTTTCTCACTTTGTGTGTTGTGTCTTTACTCTGTTGGTTTCTTTTGCTGTGTAAAAGCTCTTTAATAAGAAGAGATCTCATTTGTTGACTCATTGTATTATTTCCTGTGTGATCAGGGTTTTGTTCATAAAGTCTTTGCCTGCATCTATATCTTCAAGGGTTCTACCTCTCCTGTCTTCTAATATATTAAGGGTTTCTGTTTAAACATTTAGGTCTTTAATCCATTTCGATTTTAGTTTAGTGCACGGTGAGAGATACAGGTGTATGTCTAATCTTCAGCCCAAGGAAAGTCAGTTTTTCCAGCATCATTTGTGAAAGAGTGTATCTTTCTTCCAGTGAAGGTTTTCGGCCCCTTTTTAAAAAAATAGGGTGGCTGAGCATGTTTGGGGTTGTTTCTTCTAGTTTGTTCCAATGATCCTCAGGTCTGTTTTTTGTTTGTTTGTTTTTGTTTCTTTGTTTGTTTATGCATGTACTATGCTGTTTTTATTTCAGCAGCTTTATAGTATAAATTTAAGGATGTGATTTTGATGCTCCCTGCCTTCCCATTGTTGCCCAGAATTGCTTTTTCTGTTCTTGGTCTCTTCCGGTTCCAAATGGATTTTGGAATTATTTTTTATAATTCTGTGAGGTATGCTGTTGGTATTTTGATTAGAATTGCATTATATCTAATCATAACCCTAACCCTAACCCTAACCCTAAGGCTAACCTTAACCCTAACCCAAACCCTAACCCTAACCTTAAATCTAAGCCATCTATGTCAAATCAACCATCAACATCATACTAAGTAGTCAAAAAATTAAAACTTTCATTCTAATATCAGGAACAAGACAAGAGTGTCCACTGTAACCACTCTTATTCGATATATCTCTGGAAATATTAGCCAAAGCAATTAGACAGGAGAAAGAAATAAAAGGAATAAGGATACAAAAATAAAAAAGTTAAATTATTATTTGCAAATGATACGATACTCTACATAAAAGACCCCAAAAACTCCACCAACAGACTTCTAGACTTAATAAGCAAATTCAGCAGTGTAGCTGGATATGTAGTCAACACTCAAAAATCAATAACATTCCTGTACAAAGTTAACAAATTCACTGAGAAAGAAACTAAGGAAACTTCACCTTTCACGACAGCATTGAGAAACACATGAATCTAATGAGGGAAGTAAAAGAAGTTTACATTGAAAACTACAATACTCTGAAAAAAGAGAATGAAGAGAATATTGTTTTTAATCACTGTTACAACTAATATATTCTGTTAGACACATGTCAAATGCTTTTTCCTGATTACTATAAAGCAATGTGAATCAACGCTTACTGAATTAAATAAAAAAATTATTTAATGATGAACAGACGTAAAATATTCTGTATTTTTCACAAGTGTATTTAGCAAAATGTTCTTGCTTTTATTAAATGACGACTTAGTAGGAGCAGAGCTATGTTCTTCACATCCATTTTGGGCATTGAACTAGGTATTAATTTTTAAAATTTTTCCTTACTGTGAAGCAACTGCTCCAGCTGGGTGACTAAGACAAGCAATCTTTCCATGCAGAGTAAAGAGTCAAACCAAGTCAGCTGAATCCTAGCAGCTGCAGGGAGTGTCAGCAGGCCGGCCTTTGAGTTCTTAGAGCTGGCTCTCTGTCAAGGACTTCTTATGCTGGGAGTGGCTGAGAACTAATGAATTACAGGCGTTCACAGACTACATTTCTCCTATAAACTTAAAGGGGATTTCAACCTATAATGTGCACCAAATGCAATCTGCAAAGTGGACCCAAGTGTCTACTGAGTGAGCCAAACTATCAGGAACCCTTAAGAAGAGAAAAGAACAATATTGTGAGAAATTTGCTATTCTGACTCTGATATTTAAGCTAATTTAAAATGTTGTCTAATTGAAAGTACAACTTCTTTTTTTCTTAAGAAGGTGCTGTTTTCAATCTTTTGTTGAGAGCTATTGGAGAGTTATTTATTCTGTCATCCTCCTTAAGCATCTGGCTTCTCTCTAATTATGTTTATAGCTTTTTTTTTTTTACCCCAAATCTTGATGGAGGCCAACAAACAGCCTACTTTTCCATTATTTACTTTTGCACAGAACGAATCATACGTGACTAAGTCTATGCCTGAGGCTGATAAATACTCAGAAAAGGAAATCCCCTACATGTTTTTCGAGGGCCTGTAATGCAATTTACTATGATTTATACTAGCGGTCAGGCTCAGATCCGCTCTAAATAATCTATAGGAAATTTTTTCTATTAGGCCACGTAACTACAGGCTAAACACATGCTAATTTCTGTCTCCCTAAAGAAAATATAAATGTACAATTCTTTTTTCTCTGTGGGAGGATTTGATTCATAAGTTTACAAGTCCAGCAGTTGATTTCAAAGCACACTGGAGTTAGCTCTGAGCAGTAGGTATAAAGTGAGGGAACCAGCATTGAGACCAAGAGACAATCAACTTAGTAGCAGCTCCTGTGCTGGTTTTGTTTTCTTTATCTCACTTGTTCAAAGGGCTCTTTCACTCTTTTTTATCCCTTTCAGTTTCTCTGTCTTACTTCTGTTCTATTTTTATTATTTTGAGTAGTTACCTGTCACGTGTAGCTGGTGCTGTTCCAGGAATACCACAAAAATTAAGTTATTTAATAACAGCAAAACTTCCAACAAAAACTTGCAGGGCAGACAGAAATATGAACTAAATTGTAGAGGTGTTAGATAACTTCAGAGTTAGAACGTCCTAGAACCAGGTTTAGAACACAGTGTTTGGCTTCCAGGATCAAATCCAGCAGGGCAACCACATCTTAGAGCCAGAAGGTGTGTCAGGGCTGGGGATTTAAGCATCTCATTTTATTTTATTTTTTTTGCCTTCTTTTCAAGTCAGGACGTGTAGCTACTAAAATTGGCCTTGAACTTCTTCATCAAGCCTCAAACTTACCAAAGAATAGGGAACATTAACAGTATGTCTTTCAGATTTTTCTTGAATACTTTTGTCCGTTTCTTATTCCATTCTCATTTTTAAATTAAGCATCTCCCCAAATTAAATTTTAAGAAAGTTAATCAATGTTTCTAATGACATTATAACTCCTACCTTAAAACAAATCATAGAAATTAGATTTTATCATTAATAAATTGTATTTTTAAAAATTATTTCTTTTGAAACAAAGTACATTTATGCTATAAAGATGTAACTATTGCCCAAGTTTTTCTGGGAAAGCTAATGCAGATTCACTGGTGCTTTCCTGAAGCTGTTAGCGATTTAAGTAAAAATGTAGAAATAAGTTATAATACTAGAAAAATAGTCCTTTTTTAAAGTTGGATTTTTTAAGAGAAAGTACTGGTGATGTAAAATATTTCAGGTACAAAATATTCACATCCCTGAACCTGGTGTTCTTCATGTAGCCTTCCCAGGATTATTACCATAGATGAAAAAATAATTCCCCAATGGCTCTCTCCCATTGGCCCACCATCTAGCAACAAAGATTATGCTCTTTCTGCCTTACTCATCGCAGAAACCACTCACCTGTAGCGAGTTATCATTGGTAAGGTGTATTTGAAGTCTTTTTGTCTTCACCGTTTCATCAGTGCAGATCTAATCTTTGGTAACTTCTAGGAGCAGTCTTTGTTCCTCCTCATTTTCTGACTGGCAGGTAGAGTTTTTAGAGTACTTCATTCTAAATCTACATTAATGATGGAAAACAGGTGATCTACAGTTAATTTTGCTTATAAGTGAATGAATAATTTTACACAAAACTCTTGCCACACATTTATTATCTTCCCTTCATACCTTGCCTCAGTGTTTTAGTCATTCATGCATTTAATGAATTTTCTGGGTTCATTCATTCTAAGAATCAGTTTAGGGCCAAGGACATAGCTCAGCAGCACAGCACCTGCCTAGCAAGTGCGAGGTCATGTGATTCCCAGTTTAAAAAAAAATACTGTAGGAACTACAAAAAGCTAAAAACAAAAACCAAAACAAACAAAAAAACCCCAAAAAACACAAAATGAAAAAGTGTTTTTTCTCTTGAAAACTAAGTTTCACATTGGCTTAGGAATTGAGACATACTGCTAATATTAGAATTGTTACAGTATTTTAGAGAGGTATATGATTAGATAAGAATGATGATACTTACCATCATTCCATTGTTTAGGAAGTATCAGTCATTCTAAGTATTTTCCTTACATTATCTCATTTATTTCCAGAAGCTATATATGGAAGACAATATACCCATCACTTTGTATACGAACAATATGACTGAATTTGTATACTTTATCTGTAGTTACATGGTTATGAAGTGACGGAACTAAGATTTGAATAGTTTTTTCTTACACATAGTCCTAACCACTGTGCTAGACTGATGCTAAACCTTTTCAGAACTAATTCAAAAACCATTAACATGATTATGTGCAATCAGAGACATATCCTGACCCAGAAAGATGTGTAGAATATGAATAATTTGGAAGGATGAGAAATAAACTCCAAGAGTTCTGGATACCAGTACATTCTAGAGGCCACTGAAAAGAAGATGTTGGGCAGAGAGGAGAATTCACCTTACTAACTGTTGGAAAGTGTGGTCAGTTTTTACATCAGAATGAATGGAAGTGCGTCTTGAATGACTGCTAGAGCATAGAAACTAAGCTTCCTGAACTGGATTCCTATTCCAGGATACCTTTTATTAACCCTCAGACTTTAGGCAACTTTAACTTTTCTAGGAATTTTTCTTTTTAGCCAAATGAAAATAAATATACTATCTTTCTTCAGATGTCAAATGTTCAGAGAATCAAAGAAGGTAATATATAAAATATTTGGTACAATGCTTTGCGTATTGTAATCATTAAGTACATAATGTCTGTCATTTTGATGAGGAGGAAAAAGTGAATTTGGCAACTCTATGACATTAGATAAATTTAGAAAAAGAATAAAATATAGTAATATTTTTAGTAATACAACCAAGAAACAATATAGCTAAGGAAAGAAAAAGTCAGCAATGATTTCAAGGCTTCTGAGAATCTGGTAGAATGCTGATGCATGAGGAAAACTCTTGGATGACCAGCTTTTTCTTATGGGTTTAACAACATTTAATTTTCCCTAGAAAATATATATTGCTAAAGGTAAGAGAATGTCCTTGGACTATTATGGTTTTCTGGCTTATGTAACAACTCCTATTTTCTGCTTACAGTGACGCTGAATTGTCCAGTTTCTATATCTGTAGCTTATGTGTTAAATACTTGCTACAGAAATGAGAAGGCTGGAGAATTTGTTTTGTGCTTCAGAATAATTTAGCCAAAACAAACTCGCAGGAATATACTTTCCTTCTGATTTACCCAACTATAAGTGTAAAGCTACAAGTACTCCATTAATCATAATATAAAATAAGGGGAAAAAAGGAAGAAACAGGGAGTGGAGGGGAAAGGAAGGGAGAGAAGGGGAGGGGAGGGGAGGGAGGGAGACAGGCCGGACCAGTGGGTTTTTCTATGATGTTACACTGTTTTGAGCAGATTAATTAGCAAAGAATGGACTCTCTATTTTCCTCTGGTTTATACTCAACCCTAGAAGTTATAAGTGCTTATTCTCACCCAAAAAATTAAGCTGGGTGGCCCCAAGCAGACTTTTCCAAGAGAATGTTATGTCAAGTTTTAACCAACTAAAAAATAAAAATAGTTTTAACCAACCAATATCACCCTTTTGAGGAAATGAAGTAACTTCCTAACATGTTAGCTTCCTTTTTCTTCTGAGGACATGACAACTGTATCTTTAGTAATATTTGTGTATTTATGAGTTACAGGTGACATAAGGTCAACTTGAATATTGTAAATGATGTACTGAAGACAAAACACATGTGATAATCATTGAGAATGCAAACTTTCTTTAATTCTTCTTCTGCTAATGGTACTTAAAAATGAAACGTTACTCCTATAATTTTATGAGAAATGTAGGTGGATTATTAATCCTCTAATGTGGCAAAAAGTAATTATCTAAAGGTAGTTAAAATCAATTACATTCTTTATGCTGTTCATATTTTATGAGCTAAAAAGGGCCTAAAAATTCTGTGCTCAAATCTGAACTGCTTTTGTTCATGTTGCATTTCATCATTTAGTGCATTATCTAACGAGGCTTACTGGCTTCTGAGAATAAGCACTCTAAATTTGGAAATTTTTTTCCTCTATTCCTATTTCATTTTTTTTTTGGTACCACATATATTACTTTTTCACTGTTCCCTTACCTTTTACTTTGTCCTTTAATATTGAGAAGATAAGCCAAAGGAAAAAATATCTTCCTTCCACACAGATGCTATGACTTGGGAAAACTTCTGAACTTGATAAATTAAATACTGATGCTGATGCCCTTTATATAAGAGATAAAAGGACATAAAGGAGAAATTAGCAACTGTGCTTTTATCACTCTCATGCTGCCTATTTAAGCGTGAACCCATAACATGAAGAAGTTAGCATTAAAAAACTCAAGAATAGAAACAAAAGAATCTAGCTTATGTATCGCATACTTGTGATATAGATGAGACAACTGGGGAATTTGTTTTGTGGTTAGGAATAATTTAATGAAAACAAACTCTCAGGAACATACATTTCTTCTGATTCACCCAAGTGTAAGTGTAAAGTTACAGATACTCCCTTAATCATAATATTCAGCAAAGGCAAAAAAGTGCTTTTTAAAACACTGAGTAGATATAAGATAACATAAACCCAGAAGAAATCTTGGCAGTCCACAACTCATTTCCAGCTTTTAGAGGACTTTCCTCAGGTCAATTCAGAAAGGAAATTATTTATTCTACCCATTTTCTTTATTCAGCATTCCAAGAGGTGATGACTTTATAGTTTCTGTAATTTATTAAAAAGTATAGATTTCTTTGTGATCTCACTGGGTATGTATAGTTGGACAGAATGTCAGTATCTGTAATTAATTGATATATTTAAGTTACTCTTGCACTTTTTGCCTTTCATAATACATGTTTACTTTTTTTTATTTTAAAGATAGTAAAATCAAACAAAACATAACAGAACAAAGTCAATCAATACAAAGCAGTAGAATTGGTGCAGAACTTCAAAGAAAGATACTAGGAAAATAATAGCTACTATCGTATATCTTGTTGTTTTCAGAATAGTTGACCATTCCATCAGGTATAGTAAAATCAAACCAAAACCAAAATAGAATAAAACCAGTAAAAACAGAATATGAAATAAAGCAAAAAAAATTAATCAAAATAAAGCAAAAATAATAAGAACAATATTGGGCCTCAAAGACAAGACAGAAGAGAATTCTCCATATTTGCTACATTGCATGCTGTCATTTTCCCAAGAGATGCTCAGATAGCCGGCTCCAGACATGCAAAATCAATCAAACAATACAAGCATTTAGTTGCTTTATGTACCATAGTTGCTATCAACTTAGCCAGTCCTCCGAACCAGCAGGTTGCTTACAGGGGTGGTGTGGGGGATGTCCTTGATTCTTATCCCACACACCGGTAGGCCTATGAGAGGCACATCTCTTTCTCTTCCCCGAGTCTGCACAGGTCACGCACACACACCGGGAAGGAGGCTAGTTGTCTTCTGGTTGGAACCTCCCTGCCTAACATGGCAGGTTGTTGGGAGGCATATCTCTTTCTCTTCCTCTATATGTTTACTTTCATAAGAAAACATAAACAAGATAATTAGATTCTGGGGAAATAAAAGCATAGCTAGTTAAGAACTTGCATCCAAATGTCATGTATCTAATCATATAGGACAAAAACTAACCTACTAGACTAGTTTTTTCATTGATTAAAATTGAGCTTTAATCATGCTTTGCTAAGGCAGAGCTCACTATAGCAAACTTTATATTTACTGTACCTGGCAGATATTTCTAAGGAAAAACATAGTTCTTAATTTAATAGTTCAGTACCTCTAGTACATAAATATTGGAATATGTCTTTGCTCTTTCTCAATTTATTTTGATATTTACCCTTCTAATTACTTACCCAATTCCATCACCATTTTAACATTCTTTTGTGTTTGTGTTTCTGCCCAATAACTTTCTTTTTAGGTCTTTTGCATATGCTATAACTTTCATCTTGAGTGAGCCCTAATTTTTCATCTAGGGCTGATAGTTTTCAGACCAAAACTCTTTTTTCCATTGTAGAATATCACTTTTTACAGAGTTTTTTTTCCTTTCACAAATACCTTAATTTCCTGCTGATTCTTCTTCTGACTCTCTCTTCTTTTAACAGATTCTAAATGTGACCTTTTTGTCCTCTGGCTTCCATTTCTTTGGCTTCTGCTCATGCCTGTTGTACATATTACACGAGTCTTCAAAATGTCTTTTCCAAAGTTGCCAAAGGTGTTTCAGTTGCCAATGTACTGACTTTTCTAAGCTTTTTAAAAAATCTTTTATCTCCACATCATTTGACGCTATAGGTAATGAGGTATGTATCAGGAAAAGGGTACTATTTGTATGCATGGTGGTCAATGTTTAACAATCAGCTGTTTAAAGATTGGGAGGAAGCTCTAATGTATATATTTTGCTATTTTTCATGATGTAAATACCCACAATATGAATGATTTTAGCCTTCCAATGTGATATCCCTGAACGTGGGACTTGGAAGGATAGATGAACACTCGGTTGTCTGGAGCCTGGGTCAGCTGACTGCAGCAAGTTCCTAAACATCCTTTCTGGAAGGCTACTAATCACTGGAATTTGCAGCATGAACTATCTTGCTTCATTTTCTGTCTCTCTTGATTCCACATTCTCTATATCCTTTTGTTTCTTCTGTGTCTTACATGTACCGCTAATTGTAAAGTTAGTTAAGGTTTAAATTTTCCAACCCTTATTTTCTTTCTTGACATTTTTCTTGACTGCTTGTTGACCTCTATCACTGTAGCATGAGTGATGCTAAATCCTTGACTTCCCTCTGGAGTTCATCTCCCCATTCCAGTTTAACACCAGATACCTTCTCTGTTACCTCACATAAGGGCCGCAACTGACCCCCTTACCCTACCAAAAAGTACTTTCTTTCCTCCATATTCTACTTAAAAATATTAAATTCAAACTATCCACTAACCATTTCATCAGATACCTTCATAAAGACATAGACTTGAGAATTATTACCCAATTTCCATATTCAAAAGTTCAAAGCTCAGGTAAACTTGATTCACTCAAATTGACCCATCTAATATACAGTGGAACCGAGATGTGAACACAAAACTGACACATACGTGTATTTCTTTGCATTATAGTATCATGACTCTGATTAAATGGGATGATCATTGTTTTCCTCAAAATGATTTTCAAAAATACAAGTAAAATTTTAGATATTTTGTAACAGGTACAACCAAATCCTATCTATTCACACATTGAACCAGTGTCTGTGAAGGGATCTACCTTCTTTCTCTACTGTAAACTTGTAAAAGCAAGGGCTATGCTCTAGTCTTCCTTTTATTACTCAGTGTGACATAATTCCTTGGTAGGTAATAAAATGTCTTAATAAGTAAAATAATCAATGAACAGTTATGTATTTTGTGTATTTTCATTGTGTTAGTGTGATGATGGTATTTCTTTATTGTCTGAGTAGAGAGTCACAGATGATTTTATACAAAATGGATCAAGTTTTATGCTGAGATAACATGCAGGTTTACTTTCTTGGAATGAGAAATAAAAACTAGAGACAAAATATTGTCTTAGTCACCTCCTCATCACTGAGACAAAATACCCAACACTTCATTCAAAAGGAAGAAATGTTTATTTTGGCTTTCAATTCGTAGAGGTGTCAATTTAGCCAGCTGGTTTCAAGGCAGGGCAGTGGGGCAGATGGGCATGGTGAAAAAGTTGCTCATATCATGGTAACCAGGAAGGGAATGCAGGGAGGAAGTAGGAACAGAAATAATCCTCCCAGCTCACACCCACCTTGATATGCCTTTTCTGACTAGGCCCAACCACCTAATACCATATTCAGCTATACTACTTGAATAATCCGGTCACCTTACAAAACCCTCCTCTGTGAGCTCAGGAGGCCTTTGAGGAACTAGACACAAACCATCACAAATATGCTCATATTTTAAAAATTATGAAGCTTACAGTGCCCTACTTTTCTCATCCCAAAGCTATTATACCCATTTCTAGACAGATTATGTTTTAGACACCAGGGAATCTTAAATAAGTATAGGGAAATAGCCCTCCTTGCATTTCTAACTAATTCAAAGGACTCTGAGGAAGTCTTTTTATACTTTCAGAAAATTTTGTTAGGGTCTGAGGCTCAGGAATCTGTCCAGATTTCTCTGACTGCAAGAGCTGGCTGCATTGTTCTATTATCAGTACAAATCAGCAAATGTGATGGGGTTATGTAGCAATGTGCATAAGTGTGTGTGTGAATAGATGTGTCATTGGAACCGCTCCTGAATCTGTAGTTTCTAATTTATGCATCACTTGGATATATTTCCTGCCCCCAGCATCACCAAGAAGCTGCTTTATGATTGAGTGTGCCTTGGGGCTTTTCTATACATAGTGATTCACAGTGCTGTGGCAGGATATATGACACAGAGATTTTCCACCTAGGAAAGTTGATAAGGCCATTTTGACTGCTTTTGACTATGAAGGTACTTGAATCAGCAGAGCAGTGAACAATCCTAAAATTACCCATTTGCAATTCTTAAGAGACATCTGCTTTCTGTGATATTTTATGTTAATCTATGCCATCACCTTGTTACTGAAATGCTCTCCCATACTGTTTATCACATTTCTAAATACATTTCTTGTTGCTCAATCACTAAGGACTTTGAACTGTCTTAGAAGTCATTAACTGCAAATACCA
Organism: Dasyprocta punctata; assembly: GCA_004363535.1. Taxonomy (NCBI): domain Eukaryota; kingdom Metazoa; phylum Chordata; class Mammalia; order Rodentia; family Dasyproctidae; genus Dasyprocta; species Dasyprocta punctata. The sequence goes on along the minus strand of RJWM01003003.1, from coordinate 70,159 downwards.
TTATTTTGAACAATACTTGACAAACTGAAAAATGATGTTCCAGCTAGTTGAGCACCAGGGACTTTTGAATGAATTCAATGTATAATGTAAATCACAGCGCTTTTACGGTTAGGATAAATCCACTACAGAATAATCTGTTTAGCTCTTTTTGGCATCTGAGCAGTGACAGTCAAGACTGACTCTGAACAAAAAGTTTCTACTATGTCTGAATTCATCTTTCACAGTTTAGCTACTAGTGATAACCTGTACTTTGTGAGGTTTTCAATGTCAGTCTCTGGAAAAAATACATGGGAGGACATCCCGTACAGATTCTCTCTATGGTGGACGATGCAACCACTTATGAATATGGTTAATGAGAGTAGAGTTTATAAACAACACTCAGATGATTTGCCTTGCTGTGTCATATATCTTGATGTGATACAACTTGAGTAGTTATCTTTTGTTCTCTACTTTGCAGAATTGAGCTTTGTTGGGTGAGGCGAGGATATGGGTATTAAGATTCCTTGGGCTTACAATTTGAGCAAATAGCATCAAATTACCCTTTGAGCCATTTATGTGTACTGAAATCAAGGCATAATGGAATCTTGTATTTAGATCTTTAACTGTTTTCACTTCGATTGTATTCTATATGGTGATATTGAAGGACGGTGACAAATTATATCTTATGGCCCTATTTAATGTGATATTACTGTTAATACAGGTTCTATATTAAGAGGGCAATACTTCATATTATTTAGTCCAGAGTGTGTGTTGCTACATTTTGCAAGTGAGTGAATCACAACTGAATTACTTTAGTGAGCCCCAGTAAGTAGTAAGTAATAAAGTTTATATTCCAAAGATTCCAATTATAAATGCATGGTTCATTTTGTTATTTTCTTGGAGAAAATTCATTTTAAAGTCTGTGCGTGCACATATGCATGTGCGTGTGTGTGTGTGTATTCTTCCATTTTTCTTATTTGGTCTGTCTTTGTCTCTATTCTCTCTGAGCCTGTTGCCTTGGTTACCATTACAGACATGCTGGTGTGTGAAGTTCTTCTCTGACGTACATTTATTTCTATGGAAACAGTAACGTCATTGGTATGGGTAGGTGCTTGAGGAAAGCAAAGTAAAAAAGCATTTAACATTGATCTTCTTTGGGTTTTAAAATATATCATTAATGTCTGAGTTAGAGCTATGTATTGCTTTTATTTTGACTTAATCATCAAGCTATGTTTTTTCCTGGTTTATGTACTTGCCTGAATAAAATGAATTAAAAGTATGAAACACACTTTATAGATCCTTGTAATGATGTACAGTAGCACAAAATTACCACAAATACATATGACAATTAAAAAGTTGCTATTTTAATTTTAAAAATCTTTCATAGACTGAAAAGTTTATCTTAATAACATTTGTTATTATCAAAATACTACACAAGTATTTTATATTCACATCAATCCAATCAGCATCGTGCAGGTGTTGAATAAATAAATGAAGGCCATATTAGCAGTTGTCATATTAAAAATCTCTAGTTTTAGAGACACAGAGGTATAATAAGGAACTGATAGGTATTAAAATACCTTCTCAACCACATTAATTAAGTCCATGTATAATGGGCATTTCATTTTCTTTTATGTCTACAGAGACTTTTAAATCTCTTTGTTTCAACATCTGTCTTCCTCTGTGTTCTACTCTCGCATTGCTCCAGTCTAATTTCTTTTTTCTTTATAGATGATGTGGAAACCTGCTTATGATTTTCTCTATACTTGGAGCACTCACTATGGAAATAGCTACAGAGATGTGTTACAAGACCTTCAATCAGCTTTGGACAGAATGAAGAATCCAGTTACCAAACAGTGGAGAGACTTAACTGGAGCTTTACTACTAGTAAACTCTTTGGAGGCTTTGAGAGTAACAGCATTCTCTATTTCTGAGGAAATATAAAAATGTAGAATATTTCTTGCGGTTAAGGGGAATGGTAGTAAAAAAGTAGCGTGTGTGTGTGTGCTTTTGACAGAAAAAATGATTTTAAAAGGTATTATACTTATATTCTTTGTTTAAAAACCATTTCTTTCCTAGTGAAAGCAAAGCTTAGCCTTACATTCGAAATTGGGTTTTATAATCCAACACTTTTTGTGTGTGTGTGTGTAAATTTCAAAGGCAAACACTAGGTTGGTTTGCTGAGGAAAAAAAGATCCTTTTCTTGCTTTGGAAGATATTTTCAGTTTTCTCAAGTTAAAAAAATCATGTTAGAGTAAGTTCACCATACAGATACCTGGATAACATAAAGGCTGGATCACATGGAGTTTTACCAGAAGAGGAGCAGACACTATGAAACCACTCAGGGTTACACACTCTCTGTAATTCATCTCTTATTCCTGAGTGTGTTTGCTAGCATTATTTCCATGTCACATGTGGAAAAACCAAGAAATGATAAGGATATCCAAGCCAGTGTGAAGCAGGGTTTCTGACTGAAAAATCTGCTTCGATTTTTAAAAAATTTACACATATCAAAATAGAAAATAAAAATAAAATGCATATTGACAGCCTACATTGGTAGCTATTACATTTTAATTAAAGTTTTCTCTTCCTTTTTACCATCTCTTTGAAGACTACCAGAAGGAAAATGAGATACAGTGTCATAAATCTGTTGTCCAAATGCATGGACCTAATATTTTTACCAGCTTCTTTCAGCATCTTGGGTTCTATATAACTCTGCTTAACTCAGTGTTTTTCTGCAGAATCACAATGCAAAGTGGTCTTTAGCTCTCAGGGACTTTTAATAACATGGGTTACTAAAAACAAAAACCTGATTTGTTCCTCTTTGGGACAGCAATTTTAATCCCTAAAAATACTGTTATGTGTGTGTGTGTGTGTGTGTGTGTGTGTGTGTGTGAAAGAGAGAGAGAGTCTGTGCCAGAATATTTTAGTATGGTTTTGGAAAACATACATAAATTAGAATTTGAGCCACTATAAGTATTAATGCATCACAGAGTTCACAAAAAGATGACCTGTGCTTATTCATATGTTCAATTTTGTTTTGGCCTGCCAGTGTTTATGTGCTTGGAATGTCATTCATCTGTTGTTACTCAGTTAACAAAGAGTGTGTACCTATTTTGTAGTAGGCCTATAGGAAAAAATATGATCTCTCACTTCAGTACTGCTAAATGATAGAGACAGACAATAAAAAGTGACTCCATTAAATGTAAAATGGCATCTGTAATGATAGCTGCAATGGAGAGGCTATGCTGCTAAGAGATATAGGGCAACTACAGGTGCCATCCTCTGAATGGAAGGGAGTAAGTTTACCATGTGAAGAAAATTAAGATGCTAAGGGGATCAGGGAGCCCCTGATGTTAAGAAGGTGCTGGAACTCACTGACACCCTCTGACAAGAGAGAGCTCAGCAGTGAGGGGAGCCAGGGTGAAGGAATGAAGGGGTGAGGATGAAGAGGTTAAGGGCAATGGAGGTGTGAAAGGAGGGGGAAGCAGACACATTAGAACCACTAAGACTTCTCAAATTTAGGAAAATAAAGCTGACCCTCAGAGGTAATGTGGATACACTGAATAAGGATTTTGTTTCAGCATCCTGAATAAAACATGCCTATTTGGCTAAAAAAATAAAAGTAGAACTTCCTTATGGTTTTTAATACACCCATCATGGGGTTTTTGGTAGGCTAGCAAAGGTAATTTGAATTAGAGTTTAAGCACAGTCTTTAAGGCTTTCAATATTTATATTCAATGATAGGAAAGTACAATCTTACCAAGGAGTTATGCACACATATTCAAGGACAGAATTTATTTTAATTCAAAATAAACTCAGGGAGAAGGAAAAACGAAAACAGTTTCTAAATTCAGCACACATTCATTTGTAGAGGTGATTTTGCTCCTTTAGAACATTGTTAGAATCTTTTAACATGTCAGAAAATGGGACAATTTTGGGAAGGCATAGTAAGGAAGTAATAACTGGGTTTTCCCAGGGTACAGGCTCTTAGAAGACAGAGATCTTGATAGCTGGTTAGTGTAGTAAGATTAAGTAAATCATTTCAGGCTTACACCTCATCGAGTTTTGAGGTTGTGGTTGGGAATTTTAAGAAGAGTTTTAAAAAATGAAAAACACTATCTCTGTACTTTAAGTATGAAACAATGGTTTAAATATTCATACCCTCAAAGATATTTTATAATCTTACAACAAATCCTTCCAAGGGAATTTTAAACCCATGTCCAAACATTCTGTTCTTATAAATTTATTCTAATTTTTTATAAATTGTTTCTACTTTTCTGAATTTTGTACTTTTCTTACTATAATGGATTGTCATAATCAGAAAAGATTAACTTAGTAATCATGAGTCACCTCTATTTGACAGAAAGGGGATTAATAAGGTACTTGCAGCCTATCCTAGTCATCATTAAAAGTATCAAAAGCTACTTATCTAAAACTTCTTTAAGCATTTCAAAAGTGGGAAAAGCTTACATGATTCTTCCAGTTCCTCAGGCTTTTCATGTAATAATACATGAATTAGGATGAGATTTTAGTACAGTCCCTAGCTTGTAATGTAACTACTTTTCTCTATAAACCACAGATCCACTTCATCCTTCAGTGAAGGTCTACATCCTTCGGTGAAGCAATAAGATTCATTCAGCTCTATGTCACTGACGAATCCTACCAATAATGAATGCAGCACACATTCATATCCTGTGTTGTAGAAAATGCTTATATAAACTTTGAACGTGGAAATAATTAAGTTTCTGGAAGAAATAAATTGCTAAACCAATGAATGGAGTTGGGTTGGAAAATGTTATTGTTAGTAAGCAATTTTGTTATTATTAACATACAATACAGAAAAATATAAATTGTACAATACCATAACTGTGACTTTTAAAACTTAAATTTCCATATGGTGCTACTTGAAATAATACTTTTTTGTTTTAAAGTGAAAAAAACAGAAAAATAAAAAAAGCAATGAAGCATCAAACAAACAATAGCAACAAAAATAGTGATGCAGCATTTCAAAGAAAGATGTTAGGAATTTAAAAATGGTTGTTATATTGCATATTGTCTTCAAAATACTTGCTTAGGTTACCAGACACAGGCATGCAAAATTGATCAAACAATATGATTTCCCTTTGAGCAGTTTCTCTCCTGTTCAGTATACCTCTTGTAACTTTTGTATCTTATTTGTTTACAGTTTCTTACACTAGCATGACAATACGGTGTTTACACTTATGAGTATGGGCTCTAGTTACATTCATTTACCTATAAATTCTCGAGTTGATCCTTTTCCATAGCTGAGTATTACTCCATTGTATAGAAATATCACATCTTTTTTATCCATTCCTCAACTGATGGGCAATGGGGTTGTTTCCAAGATCTGGTTATTACAAATTGTGCAGCTATACACATGGGTGCACTTATATCACTGTGGTATGATGTTTTCAATTCTTCTAGGAAAATACCCAGAAAGGCAATAGCTGGGTCAAATAGAATCTCTAATCCTAGTTTTTTGAGGAATCTCCAGACTGTTTCCACAATGATTTTACCAGTCTACACTACCACCAACAATGTAGAAAGGTTCTTTTCCCCACAACCACTCCAGAATTTGTTATTCCTTGATTTCTTAATGTTAGCTATTTTTTCTGGAGTGAGATGGTATCTCAGGGTCGTTTTAATTTACATTTCTCAAATGACCAGTGATATTGAAAATTTTTTCATGTTTATTTGCCATTTTTATTTCTTCATTTGAGAATTGTGTATTCATCCCAGATGCCCATTTTTGGATTGGGTCTTTCAATTTGGGGGGACTGAATTTTTTAGTTCTTTATACCTTCTAGATAGACGTTCTTTGTCAGAGTGACAGTTGGCAAAATTCTTTTCCCAGTCCATAGGTTGTCTTTTCACTCTGTTGGTGATTTCTTTGGATGTACAAAAACTTTTTTTAAAAAATGAGATCCCATTTGTTGATTCTTTGAAGTATTTCCTGTACATTTTGGTTTTTGTTCATTAACTGTCTGCCTACCCCTATGTCCTCAAGATTTCTACCTACTTTGTCTTCCAGTAGATTTAGTGTTTCTGTCTTAATACTTAGATCTTTGATGCATTTTGACTTTAGTTCAGTGCGTGGTGATATGTCTGTGTCTAGTTTAAGTCTTCAGCATATGGAAAGCCAATTTTTCCAGCTCTGCTTTTTAAAGAGACTCTCTTTCTTCCAGTGAACTTGTTTGGTCCCTTTGCCAAAGATTTCGTAGCTGAGTGTTTGTAGTTGTGTCTGTATCTTTTATTCTGTTCCATTGATTCTCAGGTCTGTTTATTTGACAGTACCATTCTGATTTTGTTATAGCAGCTTTGTAGTATAATTTTAGGTCAGGAATTGTGATGCTTCCTGCCTTGCCTTTTTTTTTCACAGAATTGCCTTTGCTTTTCTAGATCTCTTCTGGTTCCAGATGATCTCTATGAATGTTTTTTTCTAGACCTGTGAAGTATTTTAATGGTATTTTGATTGGTATAATCTGTATTTTAATCTGTATAATAGTTTTGGGAGTATGGCTATTTTCACTATATTGGTTCTTCCTATCCATAAGCAAGGAATATCTTTCTATTTTTTGAATTTCTCTTTTATTTCTTTTTTCAGAGTACTGTAATTTTCAAAGTATAAGTCTTTTACTTCCTTTGTTAGACTGATTCTTAACTATTTTACTTTTTTGAGGGTTATTATGAAAGGTACATTTTCTCTAATTTCTCTCTCAGTGAGTTTCCTGTTTGTGTACAGGAATGCTATTGAATTTTGAATGTTGATTTTGTACCCAGCTACACTGCTGAATTTGGTTACTAAGTCTAGAAGTCTGTTGGTGGAGTTTTTGGGGTCTTCTATGTAAAGTATCATGTCATCTGGAAATAATGATAATTTAACTTCTTCTTTTTCTATCCTTATTCCTTTTATTTCTCTCTACGTCTAATTGCTCTGGCTGATGTTCCCATAATGATATTGAATAGGAGTGGGGATAGTGGACATCCTTGCCTTGTTTCTGATTTTAGAGTGAAACCTTTCAGTTTTTGTCAGTTTAGTATGATGTTGGCTATTGATTTATCATAAATGGTTTTTATCAGATTGATGTAATGACAATCTATTCTGATTTTCTCTAGGGTTTTTAACATGAGTGAGTGTTGGATTTTGTCAAAAGCTTTTTCTGCATCTATCGAGATGACCATGTGATTTTTGTCTTTGCCCCTTTTGATGTGATATATTACATCTATAGATTTGTGTGTGTTGAATCATCCCTGCATTCTTAGGATGAATTCAACTTGGTTATGTTGTGTAATCTTCTTGATGATTTGCTGCATTCTGTTTGCTAGTGTTTTATTGAGGATTTTTGAATCTATGTTAATTAGGGAGATTGGCCTGCAGTTATGTTTTTCGGCTGGGCTTTTCTCTGGATTTGGTATCAGGGTAATACTTGACACCAGGAATGAGGCAAGGGGAATTTCTTCCCTTTCAATTTCATTAAAGAGTTTGAGGAGTATTGGTGTTGCGTTATCTCTAAATTTCTTGTAGAATTCAGCTGTGACTTCATCAGAACCTGGGCTTTTTGTTGTTGTTGTTGGTAAGTTTTTAATTGCATTTTCAATTTCATTAACAGATATTGGATTATTCAGGTTTTTTCTGTCTTCTTGATCCAGTTTTGATAATTCATAGGTTTCCAGGAATCTGCCCATTTCTTCTGTGTTTTCCATCCTATGTGAGTATAGATTTTCAAAATAGGTATGAATTTTCGCAGGATCTGTAGTGATTTCACCCTTTTAGTTTCATATTGTGTGGATTTGAGTTTTTTCTTTCCCCTTTTTGATAAGGTTGGCTAGGAGTTTAACAATTTTTTTTATTCTTTCAAAGAATCAACTAGAGTGGTGCAAGCTGAAGCCCTGCATGGTGAACCCCATCTGGCCATGCAAGCTTGGCACCTCAATCAGAACCTGGTAAGGCCCCCCACCCAGCACAGCCAATCATCCAGGGACCTTGGGGTAGGTCCCTCAGGGCCTGGTTGGGCCCTACCCAGTGACCCTGAGTGGCAGGGGAACTGCCTGTGCTCAGTGGCATGAGCCAAAGCCCTACACAGTGAACCCCATCCAACCATGCAAGCTTGGCACCTCGATCAGAACCTGGTAGGGTCACACCCAGCATGTCCAATCAACCAGGAACTTTCAGGTAGGTCCACAGGGGCCTGGCTGGCCCTGCCCAGTGACTCCAAATGGCAGGAGAACTGCCTATGCTCAGTGTTGTGAACAGAAGACCTGCACAGTGAACTCCATCCAGCCATGCAAGCCCAGCACCTCACTTGAAACCTGGCATACCTAAGCTCCCCAAGCAGCTAGGGAGCTTTGGTGTGCCACCTGGCGTAGCATACTCTATCTAGCTCTTCAACCTTGGTATGCCACTCAGAACCTGGTGGAGTCCCACCCAGCACCCTCAAATAGGCAGGGAGCTTCAGAGGGCCACATGGGTTGTGCTGAAGGCCCCTCCAGCATACTCCTCACATTTGAGGAGTCTTCGAGTGTGACTAGCATCCTGGTAAGGCCTGACTAATGCTCCCACTCAACTGGGGAAACTCCCTGCAGTACAGACAGATATCCTTAACCCAGGAAGCAACTGAAACCTTGCACTCAGCTTCTCCAGGGAATAAAGGAAAATGACAAAATGCAAGAGCAAAATGCAATCTCAAACCTCCAGCCCATCCCAAACAAGTCTGAGAGACATGGACATAAAAGAAAATGTAAGCCATACACCTGAAACTTCTGAAATGATAGCAACTGAAGTAAAGAAACAACTCCATGAAGCTGTAAAGGAACTCAGATCAGAAATAATCTCCCAGGTAAAAGAAGAAATGATAAATGTTATAAAAGAAATGCTGAACACATCTAAAAAAGACATAGTTAAAATTGAGGAGCACTACAAAAAGACAGAAACCTTGAATGAACAATATAAGAAAGAAAGAGAATGCATGAAACAGATTAAAAGAGATATCCAGGAAATAAAAAACTCCATCAAAAGCTGGCAAACTCACCTCAGTGAATGTGAAGATAGACTTTCAGACCTCAAAGACAAGATTACAACTAGTGAACAGGAAAGGAAAGATCTTTTAAAAATAACAAGGAATCAGGAAGTAATTCAACAGTTGCAAGTGATGCAAAGAAAAACAATATAAAATGATAGGAATAAATGAAAATGAAGGTGACAACACAAATGATATCAAAAGACTATTTGCAGAAGTAATAGCTGAAAATTTCCCAAAGGTGGGAAAGGAAACTGACATACTGATAGGTGAAGCATATAGAACTCCAATTAGCCATAACCAAAATAAATCTACAGCCAGACATATAATAATCAACATCCCAGGAATTCAACATAAGAACAGAATATTAAAAGCTGCTAGAGAAGAGACAGATAACCTATAGGGGGAAGTCCATCAGAACCACAGCAGACTTCTCCGCACAAGCAATGAAATCAAGAAGAGCATAGAGTGAGGTATTTCAAATGCTAAAGGAAAACAACTTCCAACCCAGACTGATGTACTTTGCAAAACTGTCCTTCAAAATTGATGGAGAAATGATACCTCCTCTAAAAACACAGCTGAAGAACTTCATGACTACCAAACCAATCCTGCAAAGAATACTGAAAGATATTCTAGATAGACATAAAAATAACTATGACTTAAGAACACCAACAGAAATAAGAACACTAGACAAGGCAAACAAACAGAGGGGAAACTTAAAGAACCAACAGCAGAAAGATAATATGACAAAAATAAGCCACTATGTATCAGTTATAACCATTAATGTAAATGGCCTCAATTAATCAATTAAAAGAAACAGACTGGCAGAATGGATCAAAAAACAACATGCAACTATGTGCTGTATACAAGAAACCCATTTAACCTCAAAGGAAATTCATAGACTGAAAGTTGAAGAATGAAAAACAATACTCCATGCAACAGGAACCCCCCCCCAAAAAAGCAGGGGTAGCTATTCTGTTTGCAGACAAGGTGAACTTCAAACCAAGAACGATCAAAAGAGATAAATAAGATCACTACATACTAGTTAGGGGAAAACTTCAAGAGGAAGAGATAATAATCTTAAATATATATGCATCAAATATGGGAGAATCCAGTTACATGAAACAAATATTGATAGAAATGAAAAATCAAATAAGCAATAACACAATTATAACAGGAGATCTTAACACCCATTAACCCAAAGACAGATTAACTAGACAGAAAATCAATAAAGAAATAGCAGAACTGAATCAAACTTGTGAACAAATGGACTTAGTAGACGTGTACAGAGTATTTCACACAACATCAGAATATACATTCTTCTCAGTTGCACATAGTACATTCTGTAAAATAGACCATATACTAGCCCATAGAACATGCTTAAATAAATGCAAAACAGTTGAAATTATTCCATGCATATCATCTGATTATCATGCCATGAAACTAGAAATTAATGACAAAAAAAACTTCAAAAACTCCATAAACACTTGGAAATTAAATAATACACTTCTGAACAATCAATGGGTCACAGAGTAAATTAAATAATATCTACAAGCAAATGAAAATACAAATACAACTTACCGGAACCTGTGGGATGCAATGAAAGCAGTCCTCAGAGGGAAATTTATTTTGGTGAATCCCTACATCAGGAGAACAGAACAAACACAAATAAACAACCTGATGCTACATTTCAAACATCTAGAAAAAGAAGAGCAAGTCAAGCCCAAAGCCAAAAGAAGGGAGGAAATTATAAAGATCAGAGCAGAAATTAATGCAATAGAGACTAAGAAAACAAAGAATTAATGAATCAAACACTTGGATCTTTGAAAGAATAAATAAAATTGATAAACCCCTAGCCAACTTTATTTTAAAAAGGAAAAAAAACCCTCAAATTCATGTAATAAGGAATAAAAATGGCAAAATCACTGCAGACTCTGAGGAAATACAGAAGATCATAGGTTTGATAACACAGAAGAAATGGACAGATTCCTAGAAACATATGAATTACCAAAGCTGGATCAAGAAGATGTAAAACTGCTGAACAACCCAATTTCTGTTAATGAAATTGAAAATGTAATTAAAACCTTACCAATAAAGAAAAACCCAGGTCCTGATGCATTCACTGCTAAATTCTACAAGAAATTCAAGGAAAAATTACTGCCAGCATTCTTCAAATTCTTCAGTGAAATTGAAAGGGAAGCAAGTCTCCCTAACTCATTCCTGGGAGCAAGTATTACCCTAATGCTAAAACCACAGAAAGACCCAGTCAAAAAAGAGAACTACAAACCAATCTCCCTAATGAACTTAGATGCAAAAATCCTCAATAAAATACTGGCAAGCAGAATGCAGCAAGTCATCAAGAAGATCATACACCATGATCAAGTGGGATTCATCCCAGGAATGCAGGGATGGTTCAATATATGCAAATCAGTTGACATAATGCAACATATCAATAGAGTGAAAGATAAGAATCACAGGATCATTTCAATAGATGCAGAAAAAGCTTTTGATAAAGTCCAACATTCATTCATAAGAACTGTACAGAAAATTGGAATAGATGGTCTTTACTTCAATCTGATAAAAGCCATCTATGACAAACTAACAGCTAGCATCATAGTAAGTGATCAAAAACTGAAAGCTTTTACTCTAAAATCAGTAACAAGACAAGGATGTCCATTATCACCACTCCTATTCAATATAGTGCTGGAAATACCAGCCAGAGCAATTAAACAAGAGAGAGATATAAAAGGAATAAGGATAGAAAATGAAGAAGTTAAATTATCATTATTTGCAGATGCCATGTTAGTCTACATAGAAGACCCCCAAAATTCCATTAAAAGACTTCTAGGTCTAATAACCAAGTTCAGTAATGTAGCTGGGTACATAATCAGCACTCAAAAATCAGTAGCACTCCTGAACACAAACAGGAATCTCACTGAGATAGAAATAAGAAGCCACACCTTTCACATTAGCATCCAAAAAATGAAATACTTAGGAATCAATCTAACGAAGGAAGTAAAAGATCTATTCAGTGAAAATTTTAATACTCCAAAAAAAAAAGAAATTGAAGAGAATCTCAGAAAATGGAAAGACATTCCTTGTTCATGAATAGGAAGAACAAACACTGTGAAAATGGCCATTCTCCCAAAATTGTTATACAGATTCAATGCAATTCCATTCAAAATACCATTAGCATACCGCACAGATCTAGAGAAGTCATTCCTAAAATTCATCTGAAACCAGAAGAGACTTAAGAATGGCAAAGGCAATTCTGGACAAAAAAGAGAAGGCAGGAGGCATCATAATCCCTGACTTCAAATCTATCCTATATCCCTATATGACAAATCTACTGTGATAAAATCAGCATGGTAATAGAATAAAAACAGACCTGAAGATCAATGGAATAGATTAGAAGATACAATCACAACTACAAACACACTTAGCCACCTTTTCTTTGACAAAGGAGCCAAACGTTCACCGGAAAAAAGCCTCTTTAATAAGTGGTGCTGGATAAACTGGCTTTCCATATGCTGAAAACTAAAACCAGACCCATACCTATCACCATGCAGTGAAATAAAGTCAAAATGGATCAAAGATCTAAATATTAAAACAGGAACACTAAATCTGCTGGAAGACAAAGTAGGTAGAAATCTTGAAGACATGGGGTAGGCAGAGAATTCATGAACAAAAATCAAACTGCATGGGAAATACTTCCCAGAATCAATAACTGGGATCTTATCTTATTAAAAAGTTTTTGCATGTCAAAGGAAATCTCCAACAGAGTGAAAAGAAAACCCACTAACTGGGAAAAAATCTTAGTCTACTGTCCCTCAGACAAAGGACTTCTATCTAGAACACATAAAGAATTAAAAAAAATCAGGCCTCTAAAATTCAAAGACCCAATCCAAAAATGGGCATCTGAGATGAATACATACTTCTCAGCAGAAGAAATATAAATGGCAAATAAATACATGAAGAATCATTGGTCATTAGAGAAATGTAAATTAGAACAACAATGAAATTCTACCTCACTTCAGAAAGAATGGCCAGGATCAAGAAAAGCACCAATAATAGATTGGAGAGGCTGTGGGGAAAAGGAACTCTCCTGCACTGTTGGTTGGAGTGTAGACTGGTGCAGCCACTCTGGAAATCAGTCTGGAGTTTCCTCAGAAAGCTGGGATTGGAAGTCCCATTTGAACCAGCTCTTCCACTTCCGGGCATATTCAAAGAAGAATTGAAAACATCATATTGCTATTGTTTTAGACTCTTTGTTATTACTATTTATTAGTCTCTTGTTTCTTGTTTTTCTTGTAATTTGTTAGGTTTTGTTTTGTTTTTCCCTCTAATACAAAAATGATAGATGTACATGTATAGGATAATACATGCCTAGAACTTCTCCTAAACAGTTTACAAGAATTGATTTTATTACATGTAATGGTATGAACAGCTACTTTGAAGAAAATGAGACATTATGGTAGCCATTGCTGAGTTCCTATCATCTTACTGTGAAGGTCAATAATGCTTTTATTCTTTTGTTTTAATTGGTTGTAGTCTGTCTTGTATTATTTGATTTCAACATGTGTGAAAGTATGGACAACTATTTTGAAGAGAACAAGAGACATTACAGTAGCCATTGTTGATTTTCTTATTGTCTGGTTTTGAAGGCCTGTAATGCTTTCATTCCTTTATCTTTATCAGTTTTATACTACATTGTTTTTTTAATTCATTATGTGTGAAAATATGGACAACTATTTTGAAGAAAAAAAGAGACATTATGACAGCCACTGTTGATTTCCTGTTGTCTTGTTTTGAAATCCTGAGTTGCTTGCATTGTTTTATTCTGATCTGCTTTGTTCTGTTTTGTTTTGTTTTGTTTTATTCGCTCTAAAAAAAGAAGAACCAACTATTTGATTCATTAATTCTTCGTATTGTTTTCTTAGTTTCAATTGCATTAATATCTGCTCTAATCTTTATAATTTCTTCCCTTCTTTGGGCTTCGAGCTTGACTTTCTTTTTCTAGAAGTTTGAGGTACAATATTAGCTTGTTTATTTGTATTTGTTCAACTTTCCTGATGTGACAATTCACCGCTGTAAAATTTCCTCTGAGGACTGCTTTCATTTTGTCCCACAGATTCCAGTAAGTTGTATTTGCATTTTCATTCAACTGTAGATACTGTATAATTTCTTCTTTAATTTCTTTTGTGACCTGTTGATCATTCATGAGAGTGTTATTTAATTTCCATATGCTTATTGAGTTTTTGTGGTTTCCTTTGTTGCTAATTTCCAATTTTATTGCACTATGGTCAGACAACATACATGGAATAATTTCAGTTACTTTGTATTGAATTAAGCATGTTCTGTGGGCTAGTATATATTCCATTGTAGAGAATGATTCATGTACAGCTGAGAAGAATGTGTATTCTGATGTTGTTGGGTGAAACACTCTGTACATATCTACTAAGTCCATTTGTTTACAAGTTTGGTTCGGTTCTCTTATTTATTTGTTGATTTTTATCTAATTGATCTATCTCTTTTTGACAATGGAGTTTAGAGGTCTCTCATTATAATTGTCTCGTTGCTTATTTCATTTTTCATGCTTACAATATTTGTCTGATATAGTTGTGTGCACCTATATTTGGTACATTGATACTTATGATTGCTATCTCTTCCTCTGGAAGTTTTCCCCTGAGAAGTATAGAGTGACCTTCTTTATCTCTTTTGATCATTCTTGGTTTGAGGTTCACATTATCCACAAATAGAATAGCTACCCCTGCTTTTTTTCTGGGTTCCTATAGTATGGAGTATTGTTTTCCATCCTTTGGCTTTTAGTCTATGAATTCCTTTTTGAGTTAAATGTGTTTTTGTATAAAGCATATTGTTAGATTTTGTTTCTTAATCTATTCTGCTATTCTGTTTCTTTCGATTGGTGAATTAAGATCGTTTACACTGAGGGTTTTAACTGATATATATTGACTTATATTTTGTCATGTTACCTTCCTGTTGTTGGTTCTCTACTTTTTCTCTCTAAGTGCTTGCCCTGGGTAGTGGTTTCTTTCTGTTGTTGTTCTTGAAATTGTGTGGTCATCTTTATCTATTTCTAGAGTATCTTTCATTACTTTTTGTACTGTTGTTTTGGTGGTCGTGAATTTCTTCAGTTGTTCTTTGTCATGGAAGAACCTTATTTCTCCATCGATTTTGAAAGACAGTTTTGCAGGGTACATCAGTCTGGGTTGGAAGTTGTTTTCTTTCAGGACTTGAAATATTTCTCTCCAAGTTCTTATTGACTTGGTGGATTGTGTTGAGAAGTCTGCCATGATTCCAATGGGCTTTTCTTCATAGGTGGTCAGTTGCTTTTCTCTGACAGGTTTTAGTATTCTGTTCTTGTGCTGAATATCTTGGATCTTATTATTTGTCTGGGTTATGGCTAATTGGAGTTCTATATATTTCACTTATCTGTATGTCAGATTCTTTTCCCATGGTTGGAAATTTCTGTGCTATTACTTCTGCAAATAGTCTTTGTAAGTCATTTGTGCTGATGTCATTGACTCCTATCAGAATTATATTGTTTTTTCTTTGCATCATCTTGTAGCTGTTGAATTGTTGTTTCCTGGTTACTTGCTATTTTTAAGAGATCTTTCCTTTCATGGTCATTAGCTTTCACCCTGTCTTAAGGTCTGAGATTCTATCTTCATCTTCATTCCAGCAGTTTTGCCAGTTTCCAATAAAATTTTTAATTTCCTGTATATCTCTTTGAATTTGCTTCATGGATTCTAATTCTTTCCTATATTGTTCATTCAAGGTTTCCATAATTTTCTTATGTTTGTCTATTGTTTTATCTATGCCTTCTTTAGATATGCTCAGCGTTTCTTTCATGATGTTTGTCATTTCTTTTTTTATTTGAGATATTATTTCTGATATAATTCCCTCTATAGTCTCATGGAGTTGTTTCTTTACATTAGTAGCTGTTATTTCAGAAATTTTAGTTGTGCAATTTCCAGTTTCTTCCATGTCAATGTCTCCTGAACTTGTTCTCACTGGTTGGAGATCTGAGATTATTTTACTGTTTCATTTTGTCATTTTCCTAGGTTCCTCCAGATAAGCTGATTAAATCCAAGATGCTTCCTATGCTCACTGACTGTCCTGCAGTATAAAGGGGTGGGCCAGGCACCTCAGTTCCTCAGAGTCAAGGTGCCTGGGGTGGCAGAAAAATGACAGGCAGAGCTTCTCCCTTCCTTCAGCTCACTTGGGCTCCACCTGGAGGACCTCTGGGAAGGGCTCTTCCAGACTCATACTTCTCCCTGGGGTGCTCCATGGATGGTGCCTGGGCACTGTGCTGGGCTGGACTCAGCTTGGCTCTTCCAAAACCTATGAGGTTGGCTGGGGAACTCCCCCAATGGATGGCACTGCAGCTTAGCACCGTGTTGGGCAGAGCTCTGAGCCTCTAGGACCTGCACATCTGGCCAGGCACTCCCCTGATGGATTGCACCAGGATGTCGGACTGGTCAGAGCTTGGATCCTCCCGAATCCATATGGCTAGCCAGAGTGCACCCTTGAAGTTTGACACTGGGGCCTTGCACTGGGCTGGGTGGAGCTTGGAACCTCCAAGTCCCATGTGGCTGGCCAGGGCAGTCCCCTGATGGATGACACCGAGGTTCTGGACTGGTCTTATGGAGGCTCAGTATCTCTGTGACTGGAGCAGTTGATCAGGGTGTTCCCTCAATGAATTGTGCTCGGATACTGGGCTGGAAGGGATTTGGATTGTCTATTATCAATGTGGTTGGCCAGGGCACTCCCCCATTAAATGAAATTTTTGGCGAAGTTTTAATTCCTAAGGAATATGTGAGATAATATAAAAAGAAAATAATGAAAAATTACCTCACTGGAGGTTTTTGTAATTAAAATAGATTTTTAAAAGAAGATATACATAAATCTCTCCTCCCACTTTCTATATGAAGTTTTTCCCTATGTAGCATAGGGAGAGTGAAGTAAAATCATGTAACCTAAAGATTAAATGTCACCATCATGCTGGGTTACAGAATCTACAGACTTTCTTCAGAATAAAGTAACACAGGTTTTTGCATGCATGTTTACTGGTCCAAAGCACACAAAAAAGTGACTACCTATACACAGAGGACCAAACATCATTTTATGTAATATTCCCATTTAAATTAAAAGAATTTTGTTATAAGTTAATAAGCTTAAAATAATTTTAAATATATAACTAATTAAATAATTAAGATCTATGTATCATTTAAAGTGTAAATTATTCAAGCAAAAATGACTTAACAAAATGAGAGGCATTTATTTAAAATGTTAAGATAATTTTGCAAAAATGTATACAATGGTGCTCTTCCATAACTAACCTTGAGCAAAACCTTATGCTTACTCACTGGTCATTTGTTAAACTTGAATTTAATTTTCCTCATTGAAAGAATATTTCAGTCAATCCATACATGTAAGTATCTATATGCCTCTTTCATTTTGGAATTACAAAATGATTATAAAGCAGCCAGATGGTCTCTTTCTTATGAGCAATTCTACATCAAAAGAAATTGTGACTTGGAAAGAGTGATAAACTGAGCAACCTGACTTTCATATTTATATACCAGGCCTCATCTTCTACCATTGTTTTTGTTGATTGTTTCTTTGGTGTGTGACATGGAGAATCTCTGGCTTCCTTTTTCCTTTTTGTACCTGAAAGCAGATTTTAAGTGTTCCTAACACTTACGTCCACTGTTAAACCATGGCATGTGTTAAGACATTTTATACACTCTTAATTATGATTAGTAGTTGAAGATCAAATCTCAGTTACACTAGAATTACTTGTTTTACTTCACCTGGTTCTCACCAAACTCAGTCTTTAAAACCAAATTTAGGCTTGGTAAGTTTGGTGTAATGTTAACCTTACATATATTAAGTGGTATAATAAAATTAGCTATAGAAACCCTTCTTAACATAGTAAAAGAATCCATTCTATGGGAAAAAAACAAAACACCCTGTCAAATCCCTTTACATCATGAGGAAAAGAAAGAAAGTCATGAAAGGGAGTCAGGGAACAGTTTCATCATGTTCTTATGAAAAAAGCCTTTTTTGGACATGTCTTTCTGTTTTTTTTTAATCTTTCCCTTTTTTCTCTTTATCTGACCAATAATAAGATCAAAATTAACTGTTTATTTTCTCCAGCTTAGATTTAGTAATAATTAAGACTTTTTTCTAACTACTAATTAATGTGAGCTAGAACAAAGACAGCAACCCCAAGTTACAATTGTCATGTAGCAGTCCTCCGGGAGCTGTTGTCAGAAAATTTATTTGAATTGACTTAAGCACAAAGAATTTATAGTCTCTCACAACTGAAGATTCCAGGGATGGTATCAGGCATTCCAGGATTCAGGTCTTAAAAGAGTGTGACCAAATATGTGTTCAGGTTTTGATTTATTTTTTCTCTTCTCAGTTTTTGATTGTTAGTTTCATCCTTGGACTACCTTCGTGGGCCCTGTGGCTCTGGATTTGCCCTTCCTGGTAACAAGATGTGTGCAAGATCCCTACCCTCACATGTAGTCATTCCTCAATTTCAGGGTGCTCGGGTCTGATAATGTGTCAACCTGGCTGCACTAAACAGTTCCTAAGTTCCCTTCACTGGTCAGAACTGGCTGCAAGAGAAACATGTACAAGATTAGCAAGTCATTTCTGTTCTTGGAAAGTTATCGGAGGTCAGGCCCTGTTGAGGCTGCAGTGACACAGCTTGTTGGACAGGGGCAATTTAGTGATCCACAGCTACAGTTTCCCGGGGATCCTATCTGTCTCCTCCAAATCCTGGCCAGGCATGGGTGCAGTCTTCAGCGAACTCCCTGCTCTGTAGCTACTCACAGCTGCAAGGCTAGATTCAGGGAGGAGCAGCCAAGGGTGCACTGTTTGACAAATGCAGGTTTCAGCTGTCTCTGATTTCCCAAAGTTTCTTTCCACTTTTTCTTTCTTTCAATCTGACCTATGACCTCAGGCTCAGCACCAGGGAAGAACAAAACAGCAGGAAAGAACAAACTAACATTCACAAAAGGGTCAGGGTTGGGTTAAATCTGTGTAATAAACCCTCATTGCTGCTAGTAATACTTCTTTGGTGCAACGCAGACTAAAAAAGAAAATATTTTCTGATAGCCCCACGAGTAGAATTGCTCTGATTGGGCAGTTTAGGTTGAAAGTCCATCCCTCAGCCAATCATCGGCAACTGTCATTAGTTGCCCTTTGATTGGTGGAGAATCTGGGTTGCCTGTTAATAACTCAGCACCCAGTAAAGATCACCAGGGCCCAGAGTTCAGAGGTTGCTGGTCACCTAGTGAAATCCAAGTCTGTTCCCAGAAGAGGTGGATAGTGAGAAGTCCAACAGCAGTTTTCCACTAAAAATGTATTTTGAGATTAACCTCAGAATCATTTCCTAGACCAGAACCTTTTTCTTTCCCATGTCAAGTGCAATTCAGAGTCCTTTGCAGGAGCCTGGGCAATGGGCCTGCTTCTATAAACATCTCCACTAAACCAAACGGTAAAGGAATGGAATTTTGCAGGCAATACCATATCTGTCCTCTGCATACCAGTTCATAAATTGCTGCTGACATGAGAGAACCATTTAAAACTGCCTGGAAGCTACAGATGCACCTAGCCCCAGAGGGCCAGGGAGGGATCTTTACTTCGCTTACTCAAGCAGGACTTGCTGCTAGAAAGAAGCAGATGGGGAGAGGAGAGCAGAGGAGTTTGCCTGTTTCAGGAAATGGAGAAGGTAGGATCCAGGATCATGACCTGGACATGAAAATATCTTTCAAGGATTTTTGAATGAAAAAAATAGGAGAGCAGACTCAAGGTCAGTTGTATTTCTATCTTTCTCAACCATCCGACTTTTTGCTGGAGACCTTTATGTCTTATTTTGAATAAATAATAACCCTGAATGCTGCCAAAGGAGAAAGTGGAAGGCCAGTAACAAAGTGAGTTAGATGATTCTAAAACATTATAGAAAAATAGGCAAAATGAAAGGGATATGACAGAAAGAGATGGGTTTTTTTTCCTAATGTATAACAATTTTGCAAAGGTATAACTTACAAATCATGTAACTCACTCTTTCCATTTCAGGAGCCATAACATTTTTTTCTTAACTTGTATTTTCCATTTAATGTCTGTTTGACTATATTCATAATTTACTCCACATGGAGAATATTCTTCAGAAGGGAAAATTATGCTCTCATGATTGAGTGGTTTGTGAAATAATAGATTATTAATCAAAGTTATTGATGAGAGGAAGAACAGAGTACACTTGATATTCTTTCTGAAACTGTTTTCAAGAGATTTCATTGTTAGTCATTTTTTCCCATCTTGGAGAACTTTGTATTTGTTTCCATTTTGATTCCCAAGAAGTTACTGTGTGTTTAGATCTAGTGTTAGGGCTAAAGACCCACTCCAAGTAATGAATCCCTGGGTTCTTGCCTAAAGAAAGTTTAAAAATCTATCTTTAATGAGAGGTCTATTCTGACCAGTTGGTAAATTCTGTGTTTATTTACTAGAAAATTGCATTACTTTGCTAAGGCTGCCATAACAAAGTACTACAGATTGGGTAGCTTAAACAGCAGAAATTTATCTTCACAGAGCTCTGGAGGTTAGAAATAAGATCAAGGATTTTTTCCATCTGAGGATATGATGGTAGGATTTGTCACTGGCTATTTTCCTTCACTTATAGATGGCTGTCTTCTCCCTATGTCTTTACATGGCTTTTTCTCCATGCATGTCACATGTGCCTAATCTCTTTCCAAAGGACTCCAGTCATTGGATTAGTGATCTCATTTTAACTTAATTTCCCAGTGAAATTAATTTCCTCTGGAAAGATCCTCCCTCTAAATACATTTACATTGTTAGGTACTGAGGGTTGGTACTTCAACATATAAATTTGGGTCAGGAGACACAATTCAACTTGCAACAAAAGTGATGTGGTGAATTTTCAATTTTGTAGCTACTGAAATCAATTGATCAATTATTTCAACTACTTTGGTCAAATGTTTCATCTCCTTTTTTTTTTTTCTTTTTCTTCTGTACGAGGACTGAACCAGGGCTTTCATATTATGCTATGCCCCCAGCCTCCCATTTATTTGACCAGGCAGCTGGAAGCTGCTCTGCCTCAGCTTCCAAGAGTGCTGGGATGCAGGTCACCATGCTGGCCTAGCCATATGCTTTCTTTCTAAACAACCCTGCAATAAGTCTTCCAAAATTTTGCCCCTCCTCTTTCTTTCACCAGAAAATTCTAGATGCTTGAGAAGTATGGGACTCTCCAGAACCCTGGAATGTTCAAAGTTACAGAGAATTGACTAAGCCAGATAGCTTGAACTATGTCACTACAGTGTACTTTAACCTCAAGCATGACCTACAAAAACTTTGCTTATTAAAATTAATGATAAACTATATTGGTGTAGATAACACACAATCATAGGTTTCATGACTTTGCTTTTATGGTAGTACCTGAAGGTTGTAGAAAAGGAGTGATCTTTTGACAGATTGGGAACTACAAAGTCACAGCCTAATAGACTGAATGCCATGGATAGTAACTACAACATAGATCTGGGACCCTTTGTCTCTATGTTTTAATTGTTAAACACTGAGGTGCCCGGGAAGAAAAAGTCCCTGTTGAGCAAGGCAAAACAATAGAAGGCTTATATCACACTTGGAACACCTGAGCAAAGCACCTGTGACATTGATCTCAAAGGGTGTGGAGAACGGGAGTAAAGACTCCTGAGAAACCCAAGTTGATGATGCTAAACAGGGATTTGAGAAATGAGGCTTAACTATTATGTCCATCTGAGTACTGAAATTTGAAAGAGAATGTCAAATTCTCTCTGGTACCATTTTTATGGATTTTATGTATGATTAGGGTTAACAACCTTTCCTGGTTTGCCCAAGACTGAAGGCTTCCTCAGACATGGGATTTTCAGTGCTAAAACCAGAAAAAAATCTCAGACACAAAACTAAGTGGCTACTTTTAAGAATAAGACACTAAAAGTCACTGTTAAAAGTAAAAGGGTAACATTTTAAATCCTTATCAGACACTGTACACGGTAGCTCAAATGCCCACCGTAGTAAACCTACTATAGGAAAAGGGTATAAAGTTCTTTTAAGTGAAGGGAATAAAGAAAAAGAAACAGAATAGACAAGAATTAAACTAGTTATAAAGTACAAAAATAGAAAGACATACTAAAAATAAAACTTGTGGCTGAGGATTTCAGTTAATAAAATTCTTGCCCCTCTGATGTAGGTAGTCTTTGCAAGGATTTGTAAGAGTTTGTTATTCAATTCAGTTTCTCTGATCACAAAACCACTAAAATATTAATTTAGTCAAAAAATCTACAAATCAATGAAAATAATTTGTAACAATATACCTAACAGATTTATCAAAGTGGATAGATACTTTAGCTTATGAAAACCAGCGTTAGGCATATTTGTCAGCACAATAAATTTTTAAAAATGGAGAGCCAGTGAAACACATTTTCCACATTGGTAAATGGTCTTTGGAAATCCTTTTCAGGGTTATTCAGCTCCCAATAGTGGCTTAATATGGAAATACATTTTACAGTAACCTTCCAGCCCATCAGTCAGCTTTTATGGAATGTTCATTTATGCCAAGCCTGGCACCATATGCTGGCAATGATAAGTAATTCTTTAACATAGCAATCCAGCCAATGTGAGTGTCCTTATCTTTGGCTTTTATTTTCTCTCTTCCTCTTTCCCTTCATTTTTCTCTTTCTCCTCTTCCTTCTATCCTCAGCAGCAAAAAGAATAGGCAAAAACCTACTGTTTTGTGGCACAATATGTGAAGTTACTACTCATGAAAAAACAATTTTCATTACAGATCTATCATGTCTAAAGCATAATGCATGTTATGAGATGTAGTTAAAAATAATCTTTTTTTTTAGACATTTTCAATATAGTGGAGGAGCTAAGCATGAAAGCAAAAGTCAAGATATTTGATCAATATGGTCAAATTTTCATGTACGCAGGCCTTGAATCAATGCTATGTCTATGCTAAAGGATTTGTAAAACATATGAAACATCAAAGTAGGGGCATCTGTTGTCATTAATGCAGCTCATCCCTTTTGCTACCCTTGTGGTTTTCTGGCATAAAAACAGACATGCTTGTGTTAACTATAAATTGTTTTTTTGTATATTTACATTTAGTTAGGCTAAAGGCTCATTTGGCAGTTAATTTCAACTGCTGCACTTAGTAGGAACATCAGATTTAAAGTCTTTTCTTCTCTCTGGACTGCTTCTTATATTTTATTTTCCTGGGTCCTGGGAATGCAGAGTAAACACCATCAACCAGCTTTCCTGCCTTCTCAACCCTTATTGGTATATTAACAGCTTCTGTATTATTTAGGAGCAGAACACACCTGCAAATGGACAGTTTCTGAAATTCTATGCAAGATTCCATATTAAATATTACAGTGACAGCTACACTAATGCACTCCTTGATTCTTTGGGGCAAAGGGCACTTGGAAAGCAGCATTTAAAGCTCTGGATCAGTTCAGGAATCTATCAGTAAGTACTGACTCAACAGAATGAACCCAAGTTTACAGGCAGGGCTCTTACATTAATAAAAGGGATTGTATTTCTAAAACATTCCAGTGTTTAAAAGAGTCTTAGAATAACTGTAACCCTAACTAAACAATGCTCAAGTAGAAATAATTCCACCATTGAGTTCTTGACACAGAAAAGACTTTGAAAGTGGTCCAGTCAGGACTAACTGAAGATACGACTTTGACAGAGTTGGTTCTCTCTTTAGAAAAAACCAAACATTTCAATCTTTGAGGATGTAAGAAAAATATTTTCTAAACAAAAGATAATTGAAAATTTTCTCAGAGCACCAAATGTCAATATGTGTCTCCAAAACACTGTACTCAGTAAAGTTGGAGAATATAAAAGCATATCTGTGAAAGGATTATCTAAGATTAAATGTTGTGTAGGTCTGACTACATAGGCTGCCTGTTCCAATCAGTTTACAGCTGGAGTAGTTTTTAAATAGAAATCTGTAATATGATAGATTTTTGATATTTTTATTTACAAAAAAAAACCTTCACAAAGCACACTTCATTGTTTAAAGTGCTTTATTAAAAGAGTTTATTAAAATAATGATTTTGAATCTTGTTATTGTAATTTTAGCCTATCTTTGACAGCAATAATGGATTAAAGTAGTGTACCTATGCTTCTTTTTGAGAGGCGCCTGAATCAATACTGTAATTCTCAAGATGATTAGATTATCTCACCAGTGAAACAATTTGTGTGAATATCAGTTACATTCATATTTAGTGTAATGATACTGACCCATGAAATATTAAATCATTTATCATATTATTTGATTTTGGGGTGCCGGAGTCTCCTTCTGGAGGTGGTTTCTAGTTTTTATTTTTTCTCAGCAAAGAATTGATCAAGACAAATGCAAATGGTAACAAAGTCTTATTCAAGGTAGGAAAAGCAACAGGCTCTGCAGTGCAAGTTTAGGCCCAGTAAAAGTAGGAAAAGAAGTACATCCTAAAGCATGAGGGTGGGCCACCTGCAAGAGTAAACACAGTAGCAAAACCTCAATGTTGATGTCACTTTGCATTACCCATTCCTCAAGCTGAGGTCAGATACAGGCCATCCTGTGGGGAACTTGCTGTAGTTCTCTCAAGGAGTCTACATACAGGGCTTTGGGAACTGTTCTGTGCATGTATTCTAGGATTTTGCAATTAACAGACCATAGTTACTTCCCCATCCAGTTTTGCCATGCCTTAATTTCCTGACTCCATCAGAAGTCCACTGTACAGTCAGAAAATCTTACACCTGTTGATCTCCTAGATTTTATATCTATATGTTAGGTACTAAAGCATTCACCCCTCGAAAGGCAGTTTATTCCATTCTTGAACATTCCTCTTCTTATGCAAGTATGCCCATACTGGAGAGCAAATCTGCCTTTTGTACCTTATTTGTTTGTTTGTTCATTCATTCATTTATTCATTCATCATCTAGTAAATACAAGTTGGGTGTCTTATCTGTGCCATTATCTACTAGTGATAAATGTATTAATAAACTTTCCCATTGCTGGAATGTAATACCTAACCACTCACTATTTAAATAAGTAGAGTAATTTTATTATATACAGCTAAATTAGGTGAAAACATTATAGTTAGTCAGACAGGGCTAGGCCTTTGAGGAAGTCAGTATAGAAATGAGAACATCAAAACTGTGGCTGGTGGCACATCTGAAGAACATTAAAATTACAATGGCCAGATTTACATACTTCCCTGAGGGATAATGGAAGCTTGAGATTATTAGTATTGCCTTTTTGACATTTCCTGTATGAATAAATGATTGTCTCATCATGGGTGGACCATCCTCTCTTATTCACTAAGATTAAGACTATTAAGACTAAGACTAACAGTGCGACCCTGCCTCAAAAAACCAGGGCCGGGGAGTTTGGCTCAGTGACTTAAGCACCTGTCTGGCAGGCGTGAGGTTGTGAGTTCAATCCCTGGAGCTGAAAAAAAAAATACTAAGACTAATAAAACTAAGACTAAAAACAAGAATAAAACTATAGATTCTCAACCAAGGTTAATGATGTTATCCATACAGTCTTTCTACTACTGGATCAATATTATTAGCCAAGGTGCTATCCTTATAATCTTATTGGTTGACTATAGTTTTGACCCACGTTGTACCCAGCTCTTGATTTTGCTCTATAAAAATTTCTAGAGAAGTGGACTCATTGGTAACCCATTCAAGACCCCTCCTGCCTCTCAGGAGCTATTCCTGTTCCCCATTCTTATCCCCCAATAAATTTTTCTACTCTTAACCTCTGTTTTCCTTAGAATTCAATCTTCAACTTCAGGGAACATGAACTTGGCATATCTGATATCTAGCAGATGGAAGTTATACATTTTCCTCCCTATATCAGTTTGACTTATGGCCTCAGGGAATTCAGTCCATGATCTTCTGGCTTTGAGGCAGAACCATCATGGCAGAAGGGCATGGACGAGCTAAGATGCTTAGTTCGTGTGAATCAGGGTGCCGAGAGGAAAGCATGAGAGATCAGATAAGACGCAAGGACATGCCTTCAGGACTCATGCAGGCACACCAGAATTATGCTCCACTGATACCCCCAGGCAAGTCCCAAAGCTGCTCAAAGTGGCACTCTTCTTTAACCATCCTAGTAGATAAGACACATTCACTGTTCTAGGGATTTTACAGTCAGAAGGAGGAACTGACTCCAGGAGTTCCTTTCCACAAACACTTCCTTTAGACATTTGGAGACAACTATCATTCTTTCAAATTTCTAAGTTTCTTCAACAGGATGAACACCCAAAGGAAGTCTCTTCATTTCATATAAAGCAGCTCCAGATTCCTCACTGCTTATATTACTTCTAATAGTTTACCCTTTGTCTTTTTCATGTACTGTATTTACCACAGTACTAAACCCAATGTCATGGTGAAGTCCAGAACATATTCATCTATTCAGTCACATATTTAAGAAACTCCTTTATTCCATTTTACATGTTAGTCAAATGTGAATATGACCATAATTCCTGTCTTTGAGAAGTTCACACTCTAAAGGAAGTTCTAGAATGATTGAACAAGACAATTCTCTCTCTGTGGGCAGCGGAGTTTTGTTTTCCATCTGTACTCTGCAGATAAAGAAATAGACCTTGATAGGCTTCTGAGTTCCTTGTGTCTTTTATGTTAGTTTGAGGAGTTACAGCCCCAGACACAGGCCTCAACACAAACTATCTGCAACTGAAGACTTCTGAGGTATAACAAAAATGAAAAAGTAACTTTTCGTAATACAGCAAAAATGGAATGATTGCAACATAACCCCCAGGGATGTGGTAAATCACAGAAAACTGATAGATTTCCAATCAGTATTAGTTGAAAAGTAAAAGAGAATAAGCACATATTTATTAGAGAACCAATAGACTTACATGTTGGCAACACTGTGAATTAATTAGTGACATTTTGCTTCTATCTCTCCTTCTTCCCAGGAGGGACACCTTCTGTGTCCGTGACACAGTACTCTCAGTGACATTTGGATAAAAGCATACTTCTCTGCCCTTTGTCTCTTTAAACTACAGGAAAGTTTCTCCCTCTCTTGTACTCTGTGTTAAAACTGTTGATTTATTTTGTTTTTATTTTTGTTTTTTATTTTTTGACATAGAATCTCTCCATGTAGCTCAGGCTAGCCTTGAACTCACTATGTAACCCAGGCTGGGCTCAGACTCATTGCTATCCTCTGCCTCAGCCTGGATGAGCACCTACCCACTCAACTGTTTTCATTTTTCCATAGATTAGGATATGTTTTTTTGCTTAGCAGGCAAGTATAAGACCAGAGTTTATTACAGTTGGATGGCACTCTAAGTCTGTGGAAAGATGATGTTGACAGTGTAAGGATATAAAAAAAAGTGTGTACCATTCCAACAGACAGCAGCCCAGTTATATTGGTGACATGATTCTGTCCTCTACCATGGTTGGCAAGTGCCTTTATATTATACTCCTAACCAAGACAGGGCCTTATAGGAGGGTGTTTGTTGAATTTTAATGTTCCTTTGTGATTTTTTCATGATCACTTTGAAGATACATCATTACCACTACATACTAATATATTTCAGTGTTGTTATTAAATATTTTAAGTGTCACTCCTGCCACCATGAGGTCTGCTTTCAGTTCAGACACCTTTTGGTAATGACTCCCTCTGAGAGGTGTGCATGCAGGATTCATGATCCTGCCAACCCCCAGTATGATGGAGGAAAGGGCACAGGTGTTTAGATTGGAGAGCAGAGATGCCAGGCTGATAAAAGAGGCAGGTGCCATTTCTAGGCAATAAATACTTAGCTGGCTAAGATGAAAAACTGTTGGAGTGATCTATCGTCAAATGTTTTAGTTACATATATTTTGGGGAACTGTATAAGCAGAAATTGAAAAGTAAGGTCCAGACACAGAGAAGTTATCAATCCCTAAAGAAAATTGCAGTATGAGAAGCAAAACAGATGGGAAGAATTCAGGGAGGACTAAAACAGAATCTTACCTGGTTATCAATAGTATCTTATTAAGAAAGAACTTGGAAAAATTAGAGTAATTTCAGAAATTTGAGATAAACAATTGCAACGATATATTTTTATGCCAAGTACAACTCAGTGGTACTACAAGTGGGGTATGATGAGTTCCAAAGTTTTTCCCAAGAAACTTTACCTCTTCTCAGAATGTGTTGTATTGTACATTAAAGTTTAAATAATATAGTGGGGTTGTTTTGTCAATATAAATCACAGTGAAGTGTCAATAAGCATATTGTGTAGAATGACACATAAAAGATCTGATGACAGGAGGTTATTTTCCATGGAAAATGTCTGATTACCTTTTAGACATTGTGTCTCCAGACAAGACCATTTGGAACTTTCTTTTCCCTGCTCAAGAACTAATGCTACCAGGCCCAGAACCAGAACCAAAATACATGATATAAAGGATGACTGAGCATCAGTGTACAAAGCCAGGCAAGAAGCAGGGTCTCTGTGGAAGATTAGCACAAGGGCTGAGTGTCAGTGGATGGTGAGCATGAGAGCTCAAGACTGCAAGTGGTTCTTTCCCTAGATTGCAGAGTAGGACACTTGGTGCATATGAAGAACTGTATTAAAAATTAATGTTCTTGATTATTGGTTTTCTAAGGCTACACCATAGACAAAGTGGCTTAAATAACAATACTTATTTCCTCACAGATCTGGAGGCTGGAAATCCAAGATCAAGGTGCCAGCAGTACTGTTCTCTCCCAAAGCCCCTTTCCTTCCCTTGTGGAAGGCTGCCCTCTTAATGCCTCTTGCCAGCTTGTCCCTCTGTACACCCACAACCCTGGTATTTCTGCTTCTTATAAAGATACAGTCATTTTGGGGCTGGGCTTGATGGGCCTCATTAAATTGAATTACTTCTTTGAAACCTTTCTCCCTGAATGCATTTATATTCTGAGGTACAGAGGATTGGGACCTCAGACTGTGAATTTGGAGGGACAATATTCAGCCATAACATTCCTATGTGTGGCATGCAAAAGATGAGTAAAATACACAAGAAAAGATGTGCCCAGAACCTAGGCAGTGTCTGTACTTCATGTTGAGAATATTTTCCAGGTGCCAGCATATCTATGTAGCTAAGATACAGAGATTTTACTATGAGCCATGCTTCACTCCTACCAGGGTCACATGGCTGGGGTTATCACATAGAATTGGCATCTCAAATGTAGATGATACCAGATTCACCTAGTCACTGTTATCTTTGACAAGTTCTGAATTATAAATCTTTCTAGATACTATTATAGATATCTAGGTTGTGTGATCCTAATTTCAATATTTCATGATGATAGCAGTAGCCAAGGAGTCCACATCGAATGTTGGTCACACCCTGGGAAAAACATTATCTTCATAAGGCTTATGTCTTTCAATGCTTACCTGTTTGACATGGCATTCTGAAAGGCGATCTTCTGTTTAGATTTTTGTGTTGGTACTCTCTAATGGATCCTGTTTGTGAAGATAGAGGCACATTAAAAAAAAAAACAGTAGTTTGCAGATTTAAGTTTCATCATATTTTCAACCTCTCTTTGCTGTGAAAATAAAATGAGCTAATATAAACAAGAGTGATTTATAATACATTAAATGATATACACCTGCAAGTCCTCACATAATAGTGGTCTTGTGCCTGAAAGTGCTGCTTCTGGTGGTCATGCAGCACGTGGGTGAGTTAAAGCCCAGCACTCTTACAGATCTCTCTCAATTTCCTACATTTTTATTAATCTTTTCCCTTATTTGAAAAATTGGCACCATACATTTTGTAGGAGAGGACAATAGAGATCCTGAGAAGCCTCCCACAAAATGCCATAGCTATTAAAATTACTTACAATTGCTTATGTTCTAGCCACACAGAACAGGTAAAGGAAATGAGAAAATTGTGTTACAACTAATAACGTGCCTGGAGGAGTTAGTCTCTGGGACTAAAAGCATGAATAATGCAACAAGTCGGAAGTGCAAAATCATTTGTCTTTAAAGGGAAGATGCTTGCAAGAAAGCTGGAGTGGCAAATGGAGGACTCAGTGAGGAGGCTTTGTGGGATGGCAGGATCTCAAGAGAAAGGAAGGCAAATGACTTCTACTGGACTTTCCTCAGGCCACAGCTCAGAACTGGGCTGAGAGAAGATAAAGGGGCTTTGTAAGCACAGGGCCTGAGGCAGGTGGGGACAGGACTACAGGAGACTTGCAGCAGTGCTCCAGCAGTAAACCTCAGACTGACAAGGATGAGGATCTGAGACTATCAATTCCTTACCTTTCTCAAGTAGGCCAACCTTATTCTAGAATCTTGGGACGTTTTTCAGCTTGGCTCTCTTTCTCTAATACATGGTATTGTTCCTATCACCCCTCCAATTTTATGATGTCAATTTTTCAACTTTAAGAAGTATGGCACCTGCATTGAAGATGATAAAGTACATTATTTAAAATGTATAAAAGTCTTTGCCTCTCAGAGTGCTGTTACTTAAATATGTATTTTTGCTTTATGGTCATGTCTTAGGCTAACACTTGTATATGCCTTAGCACCTAAAGATATAATTTGTGCACCCAGCAACAACACTTCCTAACTAAAAGCTTAAACAATAGCAATGATGTTGAGTAAAGAAAATAAGGTGACTGTTGTATCCAAAAAGCCAGATTACAAAAAGCCAAATCAAGAGCCAGACGTCCAGAAATTTGGAAAAGTAAAGCGCTTTATTTTAGCTAGTACCCAGCAGCATCTACCCCAGTAAGCAGCTAAGGGAAGAGCCCTGAGCCAGCATTAGCAGGGGTTTTTAAGCTCTTAAACTGCAAAAGGGTGGGGTTATTATCAAACTGGGACATTTTACAAGAGAGCAGGTTGTTACAGGTCTGACCGTTAATGACCGTTATTGTTACATTTGACTTAGGCTGAAGAACAAGTTGTTTGTCAGTGGAATTTTACAGAACAATTAAGCAAGATTTTAGAACATTTAGGTTTATATAACAGGGGGGTGGGTTGGTGCATACAGAACAAGATGGAGGCGCAATGGTTAGGGTACAACAGTGACCATTATTCCTTTCCACTAGAGATTGGGAAGGAGTGGGAAGAGAGGATGAAAAGAAGTTCAGTAAAGGGCACCAACACACAGAAAGGAGGAATGAGTTTTGGTTTTTTTATAGTACAATAGAGTAATGATTAAAATAATCTCATATATTTTTAAATACCTGTAAAATAAGAATATGAAAGTTCTGACATATGAAAACAAATGTGTGAAGTGATAGAAATGCTTACTTCACTGAATTAATTGCTATGCACTATAGATAAGTATTGCACTACCATAATATAATATACAAAGTTGTACAAATATTATGTTCCAATCGAAATTTTTAAAGAACCTCCAAAATGAACAAAAAAGAAAATAAGCTGAAAATGGATTCGTATAATAACCTTTCATAAATACTTTTTCAGCATCGAAAATTATTACATATTATCCATGATTACACATATAAAAGACGTGTTGGAGCAATGCATCGCCATTTCAGAAGAGTGTTCACACTTGGGGGGAAAAAACAGATGAATACTGAGACATTAGCGATTTCTATGGTAATTTCCTTTTTTCTAAGCCAACTTTTGAGCCGTTTGGACCAAATATGAATACTTCCTTTTCCAGAAACTAAGATCTAGTGGGAAAATTATCAGCCTTGAAAACTAGAGATCAAAAATGCCCACCCCGAGGAGCCTATCCTTACCTTCTCTGCCATCACTGCTCTCTGTAAGTCAGAGGTTTTATTTTCAGTCAAATTCAATATATGTTTAATGATGTTGTCTTTACACATGGATGGTTGCATAAACAATATATTCTGTATCTCTGCATTTTTGAAATACTGTGCAATTAAAAATAAGTTAAAAATTAAAACAAATAAGCAAACAAAGCTTGTTATTGTTGAAACATTGTGTCAACTTGAGAAGTTTAGAATTTTAACTAAGGGACTCAGCAGGGGACCAGGGTCCTCTCTTTGTAAACATCCTGAGACTGTGCAAGAGGGGGGCACCCAGATGGTGTGGGTAAGCCTGCCTAAAATGTAAGGGGAGAAAAGACACTGCCCCCCATATCTTTTGCTCTTATTGCTTTGCTGTCTCCTGCCACCTTGAACTGTTGACCTTCTGCCCTGCTTTGGAGCCAGTTGGTTAGGGACTGAAACCTTCACAAACTGTGAGTTCAATAAACCTTTCCTTCTTTAATTTTGGATGGTGAGTATTTTGTCCCAGCAATGAGAGGAAAGTAAAGCCGAAGACAAAGCCAAGACAAAGGCTAAACCCTATTTTCCTGCTATGAACTTCTTCATCAAACAGAATCTCTAATCAGTCATCACTGTTAGCTAATATCTCCATTTATTAGTTGAAAGTATTCATTCATCTAACACTGAGATAAAGATATTACTTTTAAAATAGTAAGTTCTTATGTATTACTATTTTATAAATGGCAACTTGTCATGAACGGAGTGTGCAACAGGCTAAAAAACTGAAATTGCTATAGTTTTCTTCTGAAACACTAGAAATGCACAGAAATTACATATGTAAATTACTTGTGATCTAAGCAGGTGCTTTGTAGTCAAGGAACTTGAACTAGGAGCAGAGAACTAGGTTCTAGGTCTGATGACAGAGATATAAGAGAAATTGTTATCTATCTTACAAAGTGCTTGTGTAGACTGAATTACATAATACAAACACAGCCCTTAGACCAATGTCCAACAAATACGAAAGTGCTCAACTCATTTCTTTGCTATTAACAAATTGCTATGATTCTGTATGCTCAGAATTATGCTGGGTTTCTCAAAGCTTATAAGAACAGAACCTTGTTTTGGTTTTTTGCTTGTAAGACACTTTCACATTATTTCCTTGCACCCTAGGATTAAGTAGACATGTATACCCTGGTTCTGGGCGTTGAGGAGTCAGCATTGTAGCTGAGATATGAGAAATAAAGTAAATGAGATAATTGTTCATCTGTGTACTCTTTAAGAAAAGCTGGGTGCTGGGTGCTCAGCTTCAGTTCAGAGGAGAGATTCCAGGATCAGACTCTAGTGTCTGGTCAGGAGCTGGGTTAGAAATGATTCTACAAGTAATGTAGGGACCCAGTGGAAGTTCAGTGCCACTGTGGTTTTAGTCTTTTCTCAGCCGTTGTCAGTGCTAATTAATGGAGTTGAATAACAAATGCTGAGTGATTTCATCATGAACAAGGGAAGTTCTCGATTCTGAGAAGAATCTGACTTCATTGTTTACAACCTGAGGCAAGAAGATTTTTATGCCAAATGTTGCATTCCTCTACTTAAAAGCATGAATTCCATTCATTTCTGAAGCTCCCAGACTACTTTCAAATAAACTATTTACTTTTCATTCCGTTCTTCCAGGAATCCCTATACATGATGTGCCATAAGGCGGTGTGCTTGGTCTTTTGTTTCTTTTGTCTGCCAAGGAGGATGTTTTGGCCCTCACAAAAGAAGGAAGTCAGTCCTGAGCAGTCTTAATGCACAACACATCTAGGATGATCATTGTCTTCCCCCTAGAAAGAAGGCAGAATTCTGCAGAGAGGAAGCCATTATGTCCTTACGGGTGTCAGAGTATGGAAGAGTTTATCTGTTCTCCCTGGCTGACTGGGACTGATGACTTGGCAGTAAACAAAGGCTCACAGGAAAGTGAACGTGGACTGGCTGCTGCCTCTTCTAAGCAAACAAAATTATTTTGGCAAATTACTGAACTTACCCAAGAGTATTTCCTTATTTGTAAACTAGAAATAAAATTAGACCTATCTATCTGTCAGGAGCCATTGAAGCTGGAAATTGATTTAGGGCATGATCCAGACATGATCATTCCAAGAACAAAGAGAGCCTAGGGCAAGTCACGTGAAGAAGCTACTTCAGCCTAAAGAACACCAACCCCAAGACAATCTGAGCAGTGGGTTGCTAGGACAACAGGGTGTCATGTGACATTAGGTTGCTAAAAAGTGTAAATAAATGCCCCTGCAGTGAGGGGCCAGTTCCTTTCCTCCCCTCAGGAGAGTATGGGCTCCACCTGACCCAGTTTTGTCTCTTTCATTATTTTTCTCATCCTCTCAGGGTCCTTCACTCCAAGAACCTCAGGAGCCCCATGGGTCGGGGCATCTATCTTCTTGGGTTGTTGTGATGATTAATAAGATAGTTCATGCAAAGTATGTAGCAAACCTCTCAAAGGTTAACTGTGTACATTGCAAACAGAACTAAATATATCTATGTTAGTGGCCATCGCTTGGTATCTTTTATATAGTAAGCAACAGCGTTTAAAAACAGGGATATTAATATTTTACATTTATTTACTTAAAAATGTAAAGAGGAGCTGGGCACGGTGACGTATGCCTTTAATCCCAGCACTCAGTAGGCTGACGTAGGTGGAGCCATTGTGAGTTCAAGGCCAGTTTGGTCTACAACGTGAGCAAGGCTGGCCTGAACTACACAGTGTGACCCTGCCTTGAAAAAAATAGGGCTGGGAGTTTGGCTCAATGGCTTAAGTGCCTGCTTGGCAGGCATGAGGCTGTGAGTTTGATCCCTAGTACTGACAAAGAAAAATGTAAAGAGGATATAAAATTCCCCCAAATTGAAATAAAACTCAATACTCCAGTTAAAAACAGAGAAGATAACTCTGGAGTAAGAGTCACTGTCTTTGCTGTTTTAGCCCCAGCTGTGTAACTGGGTATAGTGGGTATACCCAGCACGGCGTACCTTGTGGGCCACAATGATTAACAGTTTGTTTCTATAAGCACAACAACTGTCCTTTGGTAATACCCTTGAAGATTGCTTTGCTTTGTTTCCCAGTTGTTCAAATTTCTCATGTTATTCGACGAAGAAGGATTTTGGATGAAGATAGTTTTTCATTTACCTAAATGAGGTGATCTCCCAAATCTGATTTAGATTCCAAACCAAGAAACTATGCTCCTTTTTGGTTTCAGACTAATCATTTTTTTTCACCTCAGTCCTCTCTGTGGTCACAAAACCAATCAAATCATTGAAACTCTCCTGCTTTTCACAGGGAAGCAGAAACAAAGAGTACTATTTTTGGCACAAAGGAAGTCACATAGAACTGATAACTAATCTGTACTTCTACATCAAGGAGTCTGTCGAGATTATCAGTGTGACATCACTCTCAGAAGAGACATCCAGCCAGCATCTTCTGAGAGTGACCCCGGGGCCCTAATAGCTTTCTCATTAGTGATGGCATTTCTGGAACTCAAGTGTTTTCTTCTGTTGTCCTTACTTGGCTTAAAAAAACAGAAAATATCCAGACCTCTTTGTAAAATGACTCTGACAAAACCATATATAGCTAGGCAGAGTAAGGACATAATTGTGTGCTCTCTCATGTGTTGTTATTAGATAAGTGTGATGAGAACAGATTCCACCGGGCGGGGGGAGTGTTCAGTTTTCTGCATACCTAGCTAATGTAATCACAGAAACAGCTAAAGTTTGTTGAACATTAATTGTGTAAATCACTAAAGTTCATTGAATGTTAACTGTGTTCTAGGCCTTTCTACCAAGAACCTTAGTATTAGCAAATAGCTCATGGTATCATGACTTATAAGGTTAAGTGGTAAACTCTGGAATCAAACTCAGAGATTTTGACTGTAATTCCAGCTGAACCACACTTGGAGAGTTTACTTATGCTTAGAAGCTGTACTTTTTCCAAGCTGCTTTCAGATATAATTTAGGGTGTGTGAACAAGATTGCTTAGGAAAGAGGCTTCCCACCCAGATACAGGTGTCATTGTAAACAACTTTGCTTCAGCTCCAAGTACTTCACTGTTTCTTTCAAGCAAGTAGTCTCCCAGGTCTCTTTAGTATCAGATATCTCTAAAGATTATTAAGAAAGCACCTAAGATACTAGGCTTTGATTGAGGACCTTTTAAAAGATAATTATTTTCTGAATTTATTATATATTTCCCTATCATACACTAAATATGTTTGCTATTGTAATGCCCATTTAATTGTTGAAATTGAAACCTTTTAGGGAGAAAAATAGCAAGCTGCAATAGAAAAATTATTTATGTTCTTTTTTGAATGTGTATATTTCATCATGTATATAAAAAGACAAGTGTTTTGTTTTGGTGCTAAAAAAAGAGTTACAAAAACTTTAAATTCCAGAAATATGCTCTGTATAAGTAGGTTACAATGGAGAAATAAAAAAGGAGGTTGTGAATGAGAAATATTTACAGGCAACTCATTTTTCACCCCTACTTGGTCACAGGCAGTGAAACAAAAAAGGTTTTTTTCACTCATAGCTCAAAGGAAAGGAGTAGTGATATTATTCATCCATTAAGAAAATATCTAATTCATGGAAAAAGAGAACTTGACTTCATTATTCAGAAAATTTTCCCCTTTTCCTATAACAATGGAAGACACAGTGTGGTTTTGTTTTTAAAGTGAAACATACATTAATGAAAATAAATGTCCCTTTCCCCAAATCTTGCTTAAGCACTGCACTGGAGCACGGATGTTGTTTGTGTGAACAAGATTGCTTGTTTTTAATCAAGTTAATTTTTATGCATCCTAACAATTGTGTTAGTATGAACTGTCAGACATCTGATTCTTATACATCGTAAAACATCTGTGATCAGATTTTAGAATATACTTCAAACAAATTTCTATTGTGTGTGGAGATCTATAACTATCAGGCACTTTGAATACAAATATCATAAATCAGTATAGTTGAGGATTAAAAATTTATGAATAGCATACAAATATTTGGTTTTTTCCTTTAAAAAGT
Source organism: Dasyprocta punctata (assembly GCA_004363535.1). Lineage (NCBI taxonomy): Eukaryota > Metazoa > Chordata > Mammalia > Rodentia > Dasyproctidae > Dasyprocta > Dasyprocta punctata. The sequence goes on along the minus strand of RJWM01003003.1, from coordinate 33,304 downwards.
ATTGTCAAAATTCAAAACAAAGAAAAAAGTAATATGTGACCATTGGCCATTCAGAATTACCTATTAGTATAGCACAACTTTGCACTTACGTGTCAAGATTTCCAAACAAAGCAGTGTTATGTAGAATACAGCAATTACTGTATGCCACATAAGTTTAATCTATTCAGGTAGTACCATCTCTTTTACAGTTCTTAAACATTTTATTCTGTACTTTCTAGAATAATCTTGTAAAATTTCCTACCAATGTATACTAAATGCACTTTATACATAAAGTAATTTTTGTGAAAAATGTAGGTTGCTTTATATTGTAATCTTTATAAATATTTTAAATTTTTACTATCTCTTCTACTTTCTAAAATCTCATATTTCAACTTCTTACTAATTATCAGGGCTTCTCTATAAATCCATCTCTTCTTTCTGAATTTTTTCTTCACCTATGATAAACATTGAAACTAGATAAGAGTAATTAAATTAATATTAATTAAAATTAATAGATTCTAAATTAGGTTTCAGTGACATTGATTTTAGCTTAAGGACCTATTGAAATTTCATTTCAGATTCTACTCTGTATTCTGGATGATTGGTGTTTCCAGATTCGTGACTTATAATTTTAAAAGAAAAATATTAGTTAGTATCTTCACTACTTTTCTCTCATTGCTGAGGCAAAATAACTAATACCCCAAAGTTAAGGGAGAAAAGGTTTATTTAACTTACAATTTAAAAGAATTTGTGTCCATAAATGGCTTGCTCCAAGGCAGAGTGGCACATGGCAGAGGGGCAACAGTGCATGGCAGGGGAAGAGAGCAAAAGCAAATGAGGGGCAAGGCAAGACTCTTTTGTCCCTTTTATTGTACACAGGCTATCTGTCCTACAGCAGGCATAGCACTCACACTTTTAATCCTAGTCAGACCTATACCAAACCAATCAATGGACTGATTCACTAATCAACCCAACATCACACACTCTAGATTCAGCCATGTCTAAAAAAGTCCTATGACTGCATGAGGCTTCAAGGGGACATCTAGACCCAAATCATAACAGTAAGGAAAGAGAAGGGTTGGAGGTGAGGTCCTCCCACATCCCAAACAACATAAATAGAAGTGAGAACGGACTTTAAAAAGTAGTATGTTCTGAAAACTGCAAGGCATTTGGCAATGTTGCATCTTCAACTCTAAGAAAAGGAAAAGGAATGTGGGATGTGATATTACTAGATAAGGAATAGAAGAATAGACAGAGACAAAATAACAAAGGATTACATTTTATGCTAAAGTGTTTGAGCTTCAGCAGTGAGGTGTGGAATGCCTCTACAGTGTTTTAGACACACCATTATGGTCAGACTTGCTCCATTACTTTCACAACTACCTCACACCAAACATTTCTTATACAATATACCACTTTTATGTCACCACAAAAATAGGGCAATATGTGACTGAGGAAATCATATCTGTGTTATACCAGCTGGTAGCATTTGGTTCAAAGCTGGAATAGTGGAAGTTGGTTGTGTCTGTGCCTTCTCTAATATGACTTCTCAATTTTGTCTCTAAAAGACAAAAAAAGCTGAATCTCGACTATGACAATAACAGAGTACATCTTATACTGGATATAGCCCAACAAATCACTAATATTCAGTATATATCTTCAGACAGTTCCAGAATCCTGTGGTGTGTATACTTTTACAAGTATTACATAACAGTGAAACCTGAAGGTGAGTTCAGAGTGGCTTCATGTGTTTTGTTTTATAATAGTATGGACTGAATTGAATCCAGGGCCCTCACACCAAACTACATTACCAGCTCTTTGGGTGGGAGTGCAGACAGGGTCTTGCTAAGTCACTAAGTTGCCCAAACTGGGTTTGAACTTATAATTCTCAGCCTTCTAGAGAGCTGACACTACATGCATGTGCTACAATGTCCAGTGAGAGTGCCTTCATTGTATAAATTACATTGATCAAGAAAGAATACAAAACATGATGTTTGTAGAAAGTTAAATGAAATATGCCAGCCATGTCATTTACTAACTTTTGAAAATTTTCCTTATTATTATCATTACTGAATACAGATTAGTAGCTATTATTATAAGCTTTAAGTGATAAAAGAGGTGGCAAGAAGGACAGGTGGCTTGCTGAGGAAGTACACAGCGAAGACAACATATAGATAGTTAAGTTTTTATGTGAGGTTATGTGAGGGTTTAGTCACAGGAGTTGAGTTCTTTTAGTACTGGTCAAAGACTCAGTGTTAAATAAATTGCCTGCTTTGGGAAAGAGTAGAACTTCGAAAAATACCTTGCCTGGTTGTCATGAACATGACCATAATAATAGCAATAACGACAATGGGCAATAAGGAGAAGGAAGATGGTGTTTAGTTTCTCTCACTGGTACTTGCATTTCTTTGCTTTCTAGTATTAACCAGTCCTAAGCATGAAATGTAAAGAATTTAAAAGTTTACAGTAATCCTGTGATTACTTAAGGTATTGGATGAAATTGCTCAATCCCATCCTTTAACTTTACTGATTAGTAAAGTGAAGCTTAGAAGAGATAAAAGAACACTTAACTGGTCAAAGTTGCAAAACATTCTACTTCATATATTTGAGAATTAGGTATTTATTTCTTATATATTGAATGTTCCTTAAAATAACTGGCCCCTTTGGGCTCAGCCTCTAGCAGGTTGGGGTAGTGAGGAGAAATGGGACTGAAGAAGTTCTATACCACTCATAGTCATTTCCAGATCCACTGCTTCCTTGAACAGCCTTAGAGAGCAAACTTTCCTTCTCTTCAGAAGGGCAGAGAATGTAGGTTTCACATGGTCAATTCTGTTTCTCCCTTGCCAAAATTGGGATGAGAAGGCATGGTTAAAACATCCAGGACTTGGTCCTTTTCCTCTTATTTTCTTGATTATTTCTTTAGGTGACTTCAGAGTTTGGTAAGGTATCATTAAATCCAGTCAAATGCCTTGGGGGTTTTATTGCTGCACAGCAACAGTATCATGTGGTGATGTCCTGTCGCCCATAGTTTCACACAAAAACATTTACTGTTGCCCTTTGGCTGTCTTTTTTTTATTAGTCTACTTATTTCAGCTCAGAGTGCAGCTTTCCATCTCGTTTATTATTAATCTGTTTTTGTACAATAGAATTAATTTGCTTAATTTTAATAAGATCAGAGTTCTCTCTTTGCCTGATGAGAAAAAAAATCCCCTGAAAATACTAAAGCAATTAAATAATGTGATTTAAGAGCTCAACATTCTATAAACGGTTATACTGCATCTGTGTAAAGCTACTTAATGTGAAAATGTGTGGCCATCCATGGTATTCATCTGAGAGCAATGGTGATAGAAAAAGTCCTCTAATCCAAGATAATAGAGTTCTCAATATTGTGAATTGTGAAATACAAGACTAATGCATGCTCTGGATGTAAAAGCTTAAAAGATATTGTTAGGAACATGATTTCATGAAATTTATGAATGGCGTGTATAGAATAAACCTGTCTAGCTGTATGGTAAAGCTGAATCAGTTTCATTCTAAACCATCAACATCTGTGACCTTGGGACAAATCAATAGAATCTATTCAGGTTGTCTTTGGGAAATGGAGTAATTCAACTCTTAAATCAAGTCAATTAATATCTATTGATCCTTCATCATGTGCCTGGGATACAAAAGTGGTTAACTTCCTGTCTTCCAGGAGCCAACACAAATGGAAGGGCGATCTGTGCACAATAGGCTATAATGCAGAAGAGGGCTGTGAAATATACAAACAGAGCCTTTAAGGCAAACAGATATGGTTGAAGCTGATGAAAGCTGAAGCTAGGGTAAATCTCACAAAGGAGCTGAGATTTAAGTTGTGTAATTTAAGCAGCAGTCCTCTTCCTTTCTTTCTTAGAAAATGCTTAAGAATCTGTAGAGTCACATATATTTCTTCCTCACAAATTAAATACTTCCTACATCTTAATATATAATCTACTTCTATTGGTAGAGACTTAATTTTAAACCATAACAATCCTGTTTTGTATTTATTGCTGAAGATAGGTTTGGAAGTAGATGTTCTCATTTCTCAAATAGGAAGTATGGATCAAAAAGATTATTCAATAGAAACCTAGAATTTACTCTTCTATCTCTTTCCTTTGGACTCTACCAAAAAATTGCTATTTTAACTGAACACTTTTATTAACAAATCAAACTAACTTTTTTATTTTATTCATCTCTTTTTCATAAATTGTCTTTTTTGGCTAGCATTTCATGGATTCCTTCAAAGATGATGCACAGTCATGAATTCATTAATAGGAGAGATTCATTCAGAGAAATGTGTCCTTGGGTTATTTTATTATTGTGTGAACATCATAGAATGTATTCACATAAACTAAGATGGATACAGTACTACTAAATAACACAGTTTTATGAGCTCACCTTTGTGTATGTGTTCCATTATTCACAGGAGTGTCATCAAGCAGCATAATCTTGTACTTGTATACAGAAGGGCACAGACTGATCGTATTTGACTTCCAGTGTCAGAATGTAACCAATAACTTCTTGATTATTGAGCCATTAACTTCTTGTCTGAGGTTTGCTTGATAAAAGAAAACTTCTAGAACTAAGCATGACTTGAAATTCAAATGGGGTGATGTGATAAATAATGAACTATACATCATTGTAAGAGGGAAGGTCACCATCCTTCTAAATAAAGTTAGTTTCAGGGATTGTTATAGGAATGTAAAAACTTCCCCAAGAAACAATTTTGGATTGACACAAATATTCAAGGCAGGAGAAGCAAGAGAGTTCTGCTCTACTAAGTAGGAGGGGGATGACTTTGGCTCAAACATTAAATATAAAATGAGCAGCTGAGAAGAAAAGCACAAAAATATCATTTTTTTTGGTCTCTGAAACATTTGGGAATGTTATATATCTCAAGATATATAAAAAGACAGGTTGAAATGAAAACTGACAAATCTTCTTTTTCCCCTTTCCATTATGAATTATGAACCATCTGTACAGCCAAAATGTCTGAACAAATACAGAGTGTTCTTATATGCAGCAGATGAAATGAGATGTCTAAAGAGCTAGATCTATATGTAGATTTCTTTGTCAATAATTACAAAAGACATCTAAAGTGTGTAATTTAAAACATAGATGAATATCTTCAGTGTTCGATTATAATTTTGCTTGAAATCAGAAGACTAAGTCACTCTAATTTGAGACAGAGACCTGAACTTTAATTTCAGCCAGATGGTTCTGAGCATCATTTTTTCAAGCCAATGAAAGTGTAATGCTGAGTTAGATTTTTCTATTAATAGAGATCAATTTGATATTAACTGAAATTGGATGACTTCTAAGTTTCTTCCTGTGAACCAGAGAGAAAAGGACAATCACTTCTAATATTCTTTCACAGTCAAGGAGAAAAGGATAACACTTGGAATGTTATTTCCTGGTCTGTCTGGGATCTTAGGGATAAGATTCTAATTTCAACACAGGGCTCTGACAGTATTTACTTGGCTGCTGCTGATTTATTTTTTCCTGAGTTTTAGCAACAATAGTGTTGGCAGCAGAAGGAGTTTTATGTGCTTGGACACATTTCATTTTGAAATATTCTGAGGGTTACCTAAAGCTCCCATACCTTTTCTAAAATGACTCTCCTGCTTCTTGCATTTCCAACTTATGACTTTACACCATGTTTACTGAGTGAAGACTGCTGGTACAATCGCCCAAAAGTTCTACTCTTTCCCCTTATGATCTCTTTGATAGAAAAAACTATGATTTCATCTTGATAGAATCTAAGTGGCTATTATTTTTACACTGTATCTTCACTAGTAAGAATCCAGCTTTAAAATGAGATGATTTCCTGTTTCTTACATAGCTGGTACCCTACGTATAGCTATAATGAAATGAAGATGATTGTCAAGACACATAAAGACAAAGGGCAAGTTTGGTAGGAATTGTTTTGTAAAACCAATCTCATTTCCTCTTTCTTTCCTTTTTTCTGTCTTTCTTTGTGTAATGGATGACTACATAGGTCAGTCAGAGGATGCCATCAACATAATATACCTGATTTTAATGAGCTTTCATGTGATATGTTTAAATAAAAATCAGAGAAACTGGACTTCATTGATAGAATGACCAGCTATATGAATATCTGTTTTAACAATTATGGGGAAGCATGCTGGAATGTCACTCTAGAATTTTTGTTTTGAAACTACATAAATCAGAACAGATTCTAGACGCTTTTTTTTTTTTAACAAAAGGAGGTGTTTAGGAAAGTTTTAATTGTATAGAAGGAGAAGGAGAATAGTTCCTGAATTTCCAGGAGGAGTCCATGTGGCCCCCCGATCTAGAGCTAATTACAGATAGATAAACAGAGCACAGGAGTTGCTCAATTGTTTAGTGACCACCTGTCACAGGCAGCTGTATGGATTAAAAAATGATCAATTGAGACTCAGCCGCTAGCCCAGTTCTTTCACAGAGTGTTTACAGTAAACTGGAATCTTAGAAGAATCTAGTTACCTCGAAAATTATAATTACCTTGATAGTCCTAAGGAGGGTGTAGGCTGTATTTCATACTAGTGGAAGTTCATTCTATTTTAAATTCCTCAAAATTCAGTTCAGTAAGCGGTGGTGCCTTTCCTTAAGACAGAGTCACATTCCATGTTGTCTGATGTTCATTCCAGGTCAAAGTCCTAGTTAACTATTTCCAATTTTTGTCAGTATAGTTGATCACCCACCCTATCTCAGGCTCTTCCAATAACTAGCTGCCCTACTCATAAGGTAACTAAATAAACTATTTTCTACAATGCCTTCATTTCTTCATGTGAAGTAAAAGAAATCTATAAGATACTTTTTCTTTATGTCAGCATGTAATTTCTCTTGTCTGAGACCCATGTTGTTTTAGCTTATTTCGTTGAGATCACCTGAAAAATAATTAAATAGAAAAATAAACAGAGAAACTTTAGATTTAGTATTTATTAATTTGGAACAATATAATAGTTAAAAGTCAACACAGGCTCAACTCATGGGTCATGGGATGTAATGGAGTGGCTAGTGAAAGAGGGAAACCAGTCACAAAGAACTAAGAAATGCTTTTTTTTTTTTTTTCTATTTTGTTCCTTTTTGTTGTTGTCTCATTTCCATTAGACAATTAAGTCAAACTGTACTATTGAAAAAATTATGTTAATAGCCATAAGAAAAGTGATCAATTAATTCCTCACAATGGACAATGAATTTCAGTCTATAAAACATTGGCAGACACTTAAATCATATCCTAAATGCTGTGATAAATAAGAAAACCAAATTTTATTTCTTACACATGAGATCCCTGTTATGGACCCTACTCTTAATCTTCCACTTGAACGTCACTGGAGTGAACTGTGACTACATGAGTTGATTGGGGATCCTCAAGAAAGTTTGCTGTAATTCCTGTGGAAGTACATTCTCTAACAAGTCGTGATTCCTGAGTGGAGGCTCAGAATCAATGAACTCCCACCACCAACACCAGGCAAGAGTGAGTCAAAGAATATCCTCCAAGAGATTCCATTGCCTTTGGTTTGAAAGTGAACTATGTCTAAAGAATCAGAGCTTGAAGATAAAAATGCAAGGCAATGTGAAGATGTGACTCTGGGGTAAGTTCCTTGGTACATGGCAAAAAAAATCCAGGGGCACACAGTGCAGTAGATTTTCTGCATGAACTGCTTCCTCACATACTCCTCCAAGAGCCTCTGGGCCGGCTTCTGTAGTATAAGACAAGTACTGGCTAGATATTTAATCAGATCTTTGGAACAGTCTCCTTCAAAATGATAGATATTTTTACAAAAGAATTACTATTACTACTATTATTATTTTACTGGCAAGATTGTTAAAAAAAACCTATTATCTCTCTTAATGTGCTGTATTTCCTCACTAAAATACAACTTCTATAACAGATATATTATACTTTTTTGGTGTGTGTGTGTGTGAGTGTGTGTGTGCAAGAAATCTGACATTAGATTTACACATATTTTTAACTCATATCCCAATTTCAGAAACTAAAAATAAATTGAGAATTAATTCCTGGAAATGAGGGGATGAAGGTGTTTAGGTGTTCTTTTCTCATCCTTTCTGGAAGCTTGCCACTGCTCTTTAGTGGCATATTCATTTTTCTTACATCCTCAGCAGTTTCCAGGATCAGCCATTTATGTATTTATTCCTGCAGGCTCAAAGGGATATCCAGCAGATTAAAATAGAAGCAAAAAGCCGGTCATGGTGGCACACACACCTATAATCCCAACACTCTGGGAAGCTGAGGTAGGAGGATCACAAGTTTCAGTCCAGCAGGGGCAGTTTAATAACTTAGTGAGATCCTGAGTCAAAGCGAAAAAAGGCTGGGGATGTGTCTCAGTGCAAAGGCCCTAGGTTCAAACCCCAGTACCACAAAAGAAAAGGGAACGAGGAAAAAAAGGTTACCACATATTTGCTTTTCACAATTTACAAGGATAACAATGCCGCCCCAGACCTTACACCTTAAAAATAAAGAAAAGTCAACTATAATCGGGAAAGAAAGACAAACTTGGAAGTCCCCTCCTCTGAGATTCTTGGCAAGATAATTCCAAGATTGTCATTCACTTGAATGTTGTATTATCTTGGACATGCATTCCCAGTAAAACCTCTCAGAACCTGAAACTCAGTGTTGACTTTGCCTTACTTGTCCTTACACAGAGTTCCTACTGTGGATTTGCCCTTCTCTGTTCATACTGGAGATTAGCTTACTGTGCATGTTTCTTTCAGCTTTTTGTTAGGGTGTTGGCTAATTATTCTGAGAATTAATAATTGCATTTACTAGCAGCAACCCAATATTTTATATATAATGTATGTATGTATAATATATACATACATATAATCATAGTGCATAAACATAACTGCTTTATGTCTTTCAAACTGTATCCATACATTGTTTTATTTAACATGGGCAGGGAGATCATTATTAATCCTATTTTAAAGATGAATGAGTAGAGGCACACACTGATCAAACACTTGCCCAGAGTCACACAGATGTTAAACACCAGCTCAGGATCTAGAACTAATGTTATGGCAAAGCCTTGATGGAGTGCTAGGGAAAATCCTCCCGCCCTTATACACTTAGCTCTTTCTTTGTCTGAGATTGGTTATTAAAGGAACTATCCAATTATATAAGACAAATATATCTGACTGCCCCTTTTAATGTTGAACGTCTCATCACATAACATCCATTAGAGCAGACAATCCTGTCCTCTAATTCTTCCTCTCCCTCAGTCCCTGCTTCCCCACCCCTTCTACTGTCTGGCTCTGATTTTCTTCTTTTCATTAGTTCCCAGCTGCTTAAAGCGATAATACTGTGAAAAGGACTGCTTCAGTTTCTCCTCAGTTTTTTATTTTCTCATTCATGTTTGAGCAGTTGGATGTTGTTCTGAAAATTGTCCTTCAATTCTTTTCCACATGTTCTTTGTTTTAAAGGGCGTTCTCTATTTGGTTTTCATAGAGGCCTTCCAGAGAACCTCAGCTGGCAATTAGGCCAATCGTTCTTGAGGGTGGAGCCCAATTACCCTCTTTCTGGTTCTCAGTGACCCAAACCATTGTGGTTGTATTGCTTCCTGTGGTCGGAAATGATATCATGCAGTTATACAAGTCACTGAGATATTATTAATAGCTGTCTGTACTCATATTCAATCTACTACCAATTCTAGCAACTTTTTCTTCCTAATCGTCTTACGAATCAACCATTTTCCTTTAACTACACGACACCATCTTTTCCACCCGGTTGCCTTCCATCTGCTAAGATGTCTGCAGCAGTTATCTAACCCATTTACTTATTTCCACTCTCTCCCATCTGCAGTGAGCATCCCTAATAAAGCTATTTCAGCATCTCTCTTTGCTTCTGAGACAAAGATCCCTAATATTTCTTGTCATTCCCTTATTCTTCAGGTCTCTGGAATTACCCCCACACACCTTCTGTCTTGCTCCCATTAGTCCAGTCTGGCTGATTTCTTTGTTACTCAGGCAGGGGAGCTTACTGCCAAAGCTCATGCTACTTCCCCTCCCTGGAGCATTCCCTCGGTAAGCCTTGTACTTTCTGCAGAACTCAGTCCAAACACCACTTTGGTGACCAGACCTTCTCTGATTTCTTGAAAATGTCAGATTTCTCCTTCCAAGTGGCATGCACTTTTTTCTCAGGCCCTCACTATGATGGGTACATTTGATTTTCTTTCGCTAATCACTGGGTCAGGTGTTTTAAAATAAAAACTAAACAGTAGGTCTGTAGCTCTTATTCCTCTTTGAGAACACCTCAGGTAGCTTTTCTTTTAACTCTTACCACACTTACCTACAAATACTGAATGGTGACATTAACTATCTCCCATTGGTTGATATAGTAACCTTTTAGAATGCCTTTTAGTGAAATGTACCTCTCTAGAAGACAACTAGCCTGGCTTCCTGGTGAGTGCACACGACAGGTGCAGACTCCAGGAAGAGAAAGAGATGTGACTCTTGAGAATCCACCACGTTGGGTCAGGGAGGATCCAACCAGAAGACACCTAGCCTGCCTTCTGGGGGAGTGTGCACGAGAGACACGGTCTCCAGGAAGACAAAGAGATGTGCCTCTCATAGGCCTACAGGCGCGCGGGCTAAGAATCAAGGACATCGCTCCCCTCCCCCTGTAAGCAACCTGCTTGTTTGGAGGACTGGCTAAGTTGATATCAACTATGGTACATAAAGCAACTAAATGCTTGTATTGTTCCATTGATTTTGCAGGCCTGGAGCCGGCAGTCTGAGCATCTCCTGGGAGGATGACAGTATGCAATGTAGCAAATACGGGGGCTTCTCATCTGTCTTGCCTTTGAGGCCCAATATTGTTCTCATTGCTTTGCTGATTAATTTTTTTTTGCTTTATTTTACATTCTGTTTTTATTGGTTTTATTCTGTTTTGTTTTTGGTTTGATTTTACTATACCTGATGGAATGGTCAACTATTCAGAAAATGACAAGATATACTAGCTATTGTTTTCCTAGTATCTTTCTTTGAAGTTCTGTACCAGTTCTACTGCTTTGTTTTGAATGACTTTGTTCTGTTCTGTTTTGTTGGATTTCACTATCTTTAAAATAAAAAAAATCACAAAAAAAAAAACCCCTGTACCTCTCTGTCTGGTCTATTTGTTATAAGTGAATCTATCATTTATAGATTTATGAAGTGTGGCTTTGCTGGTGGATGCAAGTTAGTCACATAGCAAAAAAGTGAACTGTGAGATAATGATATATAAACCCAACAACCACAGTGCTTGGAAGTCTCTCTATGCTGATCCAAGCCATGCACTCCTGAATCAAAGTGCTTCATGGAGCCTAAACAGGGGGTTGCATTGCATGGGCTGCAGCCTGCCAGGCATTTACATAGATGTTCCCTTTTACAGCCTTTACTGTAAAGCTCAATCCTGAAGAATATTTGTATTTCATGTGATAAATCAAGCTTTTGGTGTTGTACACCTAGAAAGTTTTTATTTCCTTTTCATTGTCTTACGGTTTCTGTAAAAGCAGCAAGGTAACTGTTTTAATCTTACAGCTATTCTCTTGTTTCCTGGCACAGCATTTAGTGTGTGATAGTTTATTTAATAAGTATTTGTGTGGTGAAAATCTTTATCATAGCTGGTTCTTCTTTCTTTTCTTGCACACTGGAGAAAGATATCCAGAATCCCATGCAATTAGGTTGGAGCCCTGTGATTAAGTTTGAGAGGAAGTAGTGGATTCTGAGAATAAGTTTCATCCTTAATGTCAAGATAGAGGCAGTTGAGATCAAATGTAAACTCTTCACACTTTTTTTTTCCCAACAAATACTGAAATTTGGGTTGAGATGGTTGTGTGAAAAGATGACAGATCTTTTGTTATTTCTGGGTTCCTCACCAATATGCAGAACACAAACCTTCCTCCTGTCCCTAGTTGGTAAATAATCTAGGCAAAAAATACTAATAGATTTGATGAAGTTCCTGGTATTTTTGAGATTGTTACCTTGTTTAACATAGTTTTGCCATCTAATATTTGAAAAAGCAGTAGTCATGTAAGAGGCCATTCCATATGAGACTGCTGTCATTAATGTTCTGCAATTGATTTCAGCTGCAATGAAAACAACCCAGAAAATTACATCTCAACTAGGAGAACTCAACAGAAAGAAGATAGAACCCCCGAGTCAGGCTCCTGAGATGGCACACAAGCCTGTCATTTGAAAACTTAAATATTAAAGAGTATTTAATAAGTTGGATCACAGCCTTCATGGACAATAAATTAGACCATCTTCAGGTTTAAAGCTTCTTCATGTCAATAGAAATAGGAGATATTTACTTTTGATTACTGAATTAGTAACATTGTGGGAGAAAGTTCAGTTATCACAGAGCAAAATGTATAAGGATGGAAACTACAGAGGAATAGTTAGGTGGCATTAGAAAGACACATAAGAGCTCTAGAAAGACAAAAAAGGAGTGGTTGAGTGAAGGCATTCTTTAGATAAATAACAGAAAAATTTTTCTTGGGTTACAGAAAGCTTGTTTAAATGATGCTTCAAATTCTAATACAATGTATGACATACTCATCTCTAAGTAAGGAAAACCTTCCAAATTTGTGACATAAAGATGAACTATTAAAAGATGTTATGGAGAAGGAGCACACACATTGTAAAGTTGGGACTATCAGACTGTAATAGGGTTTCTCATCTCTCATCTTGACCACACTAAAGTAATGTCAGCAGCAGAATAACATCACAGTGGAATAACATCCACAAGGCCTTATTCCTGTCTATATATTCTTGGCTACAATCTTCAGGTGTTACACGGTGTGAATGGTAAATACCCCACAAAGGCCTATATGCAAAAGGCTTAGTCTTCAGCCTGTGGTACTAACAAGAGGTGTTAGAACATTAAGAAGGTGGCACCCAGAAGGAAGTCAGGTTAGGGATATGTCCTTGGAAAAATGTTGGGACCTGGTCTTTTTACTTTGATTCTTGATTCACTATGAAGTAAACTGAAACCTTCTGCTAGGTGCTGTTATTGTGATATGCTGCCTTGTCATAGACCTAAAGCAACAGAGTCAGTCTACCATTGACTGAAACCTCTGAAACGATGAGCCAAAACTGATCTTTCCTTTTCATAAATTGATTTGTTTAGTTGTTTTTTTTTTTTTTAACAGTGAGGGAAATTGGAAATTGGACTATCATACCTGGGAAGCTTTAGAATTGCTTAGAGTGGTATACTTGGGCTCCACACTGGATAAATTAAATTAACATCTCTGGGTAAAAGACCAATAATTGTTGTTTTAGCTCTCCAAATATTTCTAATGATTAGCTAAAATTTTGCAGCCTTATCTTTACAGTCCTGGGTGGAAAAGGAAGGTAACCCAAACATTCTGTGACCAGCTGAGCTGATCTCCATGCGCCAAGGTGAAGAAAGGAGTAAATATTTACAGAAAATACATTGCTATTTACCCAGTCTGAGGAAATGGAAAAGACATTTATTTCCCTGAAAAGCATATAAATTAGAATAATCAGGAGGGTGAGAGACAAAGAGTTAACAGAAGAAGCAGAGGTAAGCAGGGAGCTGTATAGCATCTGGTTACATCCGAATGGATCCTCACAGATGGCCATTTAAGCCTGGCCATTTACAATAGGAGACCTAAATAAAGGTCCTGCAAATGAAAGAGACAGATTGTAGGAGGATATTCAAATAATAGTTTGAAATTGTAAAGGTCAGTTAATTTCAGTGGAATTTAAGAGTTGAGTTAGGCTCATGATAAGAAAGAAAAATCTTTTAAAGATTTCAAATATTTCTTTTAGTGGTAAAAAAGAATGTAGGGAAGAGGGGGAACATGCAGATAGTTACAGTATTCTAAAGGATTCATATTAGTACCATAAACAAAAATGATTCACGGGAAATAGCCAGAACTCAATTCTATTTTAATCCCTTAATAGCTCCTTAAAATTAATTAATTCTGGGCAGTCCTTCCCTTTTCCCTGCGTGAAAACTCATGTATATCCCCAAGGTTACTTTATGGCAAACAGTGTGAAATTTCTAAATCCTTCCCTCAGCAGTAATGAGTCTCACCTGTTTGCTTCTTGCTTTGCTCATTTCACTTCTCCCAATAAGCTGCTTTTACCAATCCCATCAGGGTTTCAGCCCTTTAGGGATAGAAAAGAGCATAGAAGAAAATTCTTGCTTGACAGGCCCTGTCACAGGGGAGCTCTGTCTTCTCTGTGACTGGAAGATGTATAAATCCACCTCTTTCTAGAGCACCATCATGCCCTAGAGCCTTCGGGGGCTCCTCTGTGGGCTGTTCACTGTCTTTTTCAAGTGAGAGGGATTCTCTTTTACCATCCGCACTTCCGTCAGCCTCAGGTTTTGTTTGGGTTCACTCAGTGCTGTTGGAGAACCAAGGCTTTTTCAAGAGGTGCTCTCTGACAGAAGCTAAAACAACTCTAGGTCTGGTGTCTGCTCCACAGGCGGTGCATGGTGTCCTACGTCCTAGCCCCAGCTGGAGGACTGGAGGGTGCCCTAGTGTTTTCCCAGAAGTAAGTGAAACAGCCCACTTCCAGGCTTCTCTGGGTTTTCTTTCATGTAAATCACACCCCAGTCCCCTCCCCATCCGGCTTCAGAGATTGCACATCATCTCCCTGTGCGCCTTGTCTTCATCCTTTGGGATAAGCCTAGAGTTAGGAGACAGCCTTCTGTCACTGTGTCCCATGGTTTTGGGGAACAATTCTCTCTGTAAACTGCCTCCCAATTTCCATATACTTCACTCCTTACATCTTTTTCAGTTTTTAGGGTCATATTACTAGTTCTCAACATTTTAAAATTTCCTCAGACTGTCTAGCTAGGATATTTTCATGAGCCTCCATGAATGAGATAAGGGTGGAGAAATGATGAGGGGCACAGATAAGGAAAATGGAAGACATCCTTTCAAAAATAGAAAAAATATTGTCCTAAAATTTCCATGCATGTTATATAATTGCATTCATAAACTACATATGTCAGTCAGTGTGTGTATATTCATACTCTTAGAGAAAGATCAACTGTATTGCCATTAGTAAAGAAAAGCAATCAGGTGATAAA
This sequence comes from Dasyprocta punctata, assembly GCA_004363535.1. Classification (NCBI taxonomy): domain Eukaryota; kingdom Metazoa; phylum Chordata; class Mammalia; order Rodentia; family Dasyproctidae; genus Dasyprocta; species Dasyprocta punctata. The sequence continues at coordinate 18,240 of RJWM01003003.1, read as the reverse complement.
TTCTCTTTATTTTAAATTTATTCCTCAGAGTATTTTTGTCCTAATGAACTATAATTATCTATGAAGATTTAGATTCATGATGAGTTGTTTTTATATCAGGAAATCCTAATAACTACCCCCTCCACACACACACACACAAACACCTCCCAGAAAGCATACAGACAAGGGTTTATAGGTAGCTCCAAAATTTCCATGTGGTTATTTGTTCTGAGAAATAAGAGTGGCAAAAGAGGAAAAATGAAGCAAGGAGGAAGGGAAAGACAACCCAAAAGCATGTTGTTGCACTGATTACCACTATGGACAACTGGGAATTAAAACACCATTGACCTTTTAAGGACCTGTCTACAATGCACTCCAGAATTGTCTGCCTGGGATAAAAGACTATTCACCCACTAGTTTTCATCAACTCACAGTCAAGCTGCTTCACAGAGTAAAAATGTCTTTGCCTTTTCTGATTTGTGGTTGAATCAGAATGGCTCACCAAGTTCTGGTGAATACAATGAAATAATCTTGGTGATGATAGAAATGGCCAGGGGCACAATATGGGCAACTTGTAGTACACAAAGGAGAAATGGCATGAAGTTACACTTGTTTGCATTTGATTATTTAGAAATTGTTGCAAAAACCTGGGCTGATGGATTGTGATGTGACAAAGGAGATATCTGATGCTATCTGCAATTTATAGATCTGGTAGTTGCTTACAGCTTACATTTAGGCCAGTCTTTCAGAGTCTTCGAGTTGGTAGCTGGTGAAATCTTCACAAAAGAATTAATACACAAATGTCAGTAAAACACCTACATATCTTTCAGCTGTGACTGGTCCAAAGGATGTAATTAGTATCCATCATCTCCCCCTGTCATCCTTTCAGTACTTTAATGTGTCCAGGCTCCTTGCTGGAGGATGACCAGACCTTCTCATTGCAAAGCAGTTGGAGCTTTCAGTCACTTTATTCTTCTTAAGTCATAGATGTCATGATCAGCCACTGAGAGTTATCATTGCTCATGGAAACGTAGAGTAACCTAACGTAAGTTTTCTGGATATTCAGATATACTCACTCCTGTTCCTCTTGCCTATCAGGAGCTCTTTAGGGTAATTAAAGTCTAAGATAATCACCCTCATCAATACAGTAGCTTGTATTTTTCATGTTTTGCCTAACTGTTCAGCTCATATAGCTTTCAGTTCAGTTCAGTCTTTATACTCTCTTCCCAGGAGGCAGCAACTCCCCTGGGGACAAGAATTTCCAATCTCATAAACCTAAAACATCAGAGATGGGAAGCACAAAGTGTGCACACATGCACAGGGAGTTATGCTGAGAAGTCAGTCCTATTTCTACCCCTTATTTCCCTACCCACATAACCTAGCTGTTAGAGGTGCAGCACACTGGCATTGATTCAGGGCATAAATCCGACCCTAGAGAATAGCTTCCTATAGAATATTTTCTCTGCAGTTGATGTCCTCTGATCTTTAGCAAGATTTTCTGTTACTTAAATAGGCCAGAAGCTATGTGAGGCTTCCATAAAAATGGAAGGACACTGATCACGTGCCCAGTTTTTCAACTTCTTTACCATAAAGCATGTCTTTTAGTGTGAGGGGATGTTATGTGAGATCTCATACTAATGAATCAAGTATTCTGTACACCCCACATGCTGGTGTGGTGAGAGCTGTTAGAAGTGGGAAGGAAAAGCTATATCCAGTAGAGGTGTCAGCTCTATTAAGAACGAGTTACTGCCCACTCTGGAACTATCATACTCCAAAAATACCTTATACCTAGCGTCAAAATGAGATCTCGTGACAGACTTCAGGAATTCCTTGTATTGTTTTATTATACAGTGATTAATAATAAAAATCTGAGCCTCATCAGTGTCATGACCTATCTCACATCAGAGACTAATCAGTGGGGCATTTCCTTGTTGTTCAGTGATGAATGCATTCATCATAGAGTAATTGCATGGTTACAGAAATAAGATAAAATTCTGCAAAGCTGGTTGATGTTTATTTGTTTATTTTAGCTACTACACTACCATGATGTCACTGGAGACATTAAATAATCAAAGCAATAATTATTTCATTAACTGCAGCTGCTGATGTTGAGTCACCTACAGTTCCATATAAATCAAAGAAAAGCAAACCCCTTTTTACTGGATAACAGTTTATGTAATTTACTTAATATTTATTCAGTAAAATTTTAGTGTTTACTGTGTAGTAACGGATGTAGGCCCAATTTGGTGGGGGGGGGGTATGACAGCCAATCAGAGAAAGGGAGAGGTTCCCTGTCTCTGGAAAAAGGCAATCTAATCACGGGAGAAAGAGGTTGATGTAAGTAATTGGTGATAGTTTGCAGTATGGATGGTTTTATTCCTGTTTGTAGGTGTGGTACCTGCTAATAATTCAATCTGAATAAGAGACAATAGCCTTGGTATGGATGAGTAGCTCACTGAATTGATGGTCTTCAAACTTTGTTGCTATCCAACACTAAATGTCTTTCAAGGAATTTACAACCGAGAGTGTACCTCCTTAAATGTTGGCAGTAAAAGAGATACAAAAATAGGAAGGAGGATGTGAAGTGTCTGTAGGTTGCTATACTGCCTGGACTAAATTTTTCTTATTTATTTATACATTCTTTTGCTGTGTTTTCCTGGAAGATTTACTCCATTTTATTTTCCTACTATCCATCCTTTACTGACTTTCACTTCTACTAACTTTTTTTTTAAATTCTCAAAAATTCTTTGTCTATTTTGTTTAAAGCACTACAAGCAATATAGTCTTGTATCTCTGAATTTGTTAACAATATCGATGTTTTTCCTACATATTTGTTACAATTTACTTTTAGATTGTATGTATCATTGTATTTCACATTAAAAATGTCTCTCCCAAATGTCATTTAACGTTTGTCATTCTCATGGATATGAGTGGGAGACAAATAGTTGTGTGCAGTCTCTGTGTGATTAAAACTTCTCTTGAATTCGCCATTTTTGAGGTCAGCATCTTGAGACAATGGGATTGCTTAGAATTGTGATTTCCAGAATTGTGAAGCTATGGAAGGGAAAAAGCTGAGACTGGTTCTATCTTCAATGTTAAGAATGTCAATAGTCTCTCAATCTCCCAGATTCAGGCATGTATTCTCCAAAATCATTCATGGTCTTCAGGACAGAGACATTTTTTACAGGGACCAGAGGCCAAAGCTCCACATTTCTGCTTGGGGCTGGGAGTCAAGTTTTAGAGGCCCAGTGTAGGAGAGGGACCCAACTTTCTAGTCTTCACTGTCCCGGGGGCCTCTAACTACATCTCCCTTATTGCTACTCTGCTTGTATTTCTTGAAATACAAATTGTATTGTTTCTTTGGACCCCTGCTGCCAAGTTTAATTTTGGCATTGTTGGCTTTGCCGATCCAGTTATCAATGTGTGAATTAGGAGAACTACAGTCTACTGGGGAGGGGAGGTAGGACTGGAGTTTTTTTTTTTTTTTTCTATTGGGCCTCAGCCCAGCCTGTCATGTGCAGGAGCCATGGGCACCACAGCCTCATCTGCTGTTTATCTCATCCTTGCGAATTTTGTCCTTTCATAAAATCTCTTGCAATAGATTACATGTTTTGTTTTTTCCCTCTTTCTATAAAAAGCTAAATTACATGTATTTTTATGGAAAAAATTACATGTATTTATTTACCCTTCCATCATAATTCAGAAATGATATGAAGGAAATTTTAAAAATCAGATAAATATAATGTTCTGGAATTATCATCTCAATAGATCTGTTTAGAAATTTGTATTCTACTTCTATGGGTAAATAGAATTGTCTTAGGACGGATCATGTAACAACTAAGATCAAAGTATTGCTGAATAAGCAACCCTGAAGAACATGCACACCATTTGCAAAGCAAATTCCAAACCACACACTTGGCATGCATTGCATATTAAAGCTTAGGTGTCAGTGAGGATAAGTTTGATATTTAAAACTAATTAAGGAGTTGTGCAAATTGCACATAAATATATTGCTCAGCATATTCTGCAAAGTTCAGTAATTGCAGAGCATTATTCATCTCACTTAGTGACCTCTTAGTCAGGGGTGAAAACAAAGATTTCTTTATTCTTAACGATGGAAGCCAGAAGCTATTTACTCTTAAACTGAGAGTCCCTGTTCTTTAGCTTTCCTAATGGGTTGGAAATTAATAAAATCAAATGGAATGCTGTGATTTCTTTTTATCACAGAGGTGTAAGATGGAGTGTATATCACAAATCTGTGTTTGTCAGAATGTAGGAATGCATACTAAGCACAAGGGCTTTTTCCTTTTTCTTGCAGGTTAGAGAATGATTTGGTATTCAGTCCCTCTGCCCACAAACTCCTCTGCAGTGGCCATCTCTTTGAACACACAAATAAGACTGACTTTTTGCTAGAACAGCTCATCCAGGCACTTTAGTGCTCATACAGGATTTGCCAGTCTATATTCCATGAACTCTTTTGAGTCCTGTTGTGATTGTAGAGATAGCCCAATCACACAAGGTTTTCTAAAGTATGATTTTGATTTGCATCTCTTTCTCTTTAAAGCCTTCTGTAGTTCATCACTTGTCCATTAAGGTCTAGTTTCATTAGCCTGCTTCTAGAGTTTGCCCTCACTAAACCTTTGCCACTTACAATTAATAGTTCCATCACATTGGATTGCTTAATATTTCCTCTAAATATTTTGCAATATTCCAGATTCCATGGTTTGTTTTTTACTTACTAATGTCTCTTTCTCGAAATTCTTCTTTTCTGCATATGTTGAACGTTGCCTAGCAATTAAGTTCTGCTCAAAGGCCACTAACTTCAATCTAGTCTTCTGATTTCATAAGTCTTACAGCCTCACATTTGACTGTATGTAACATGTTCTTTAATTTTTTTTTTACTCAGTTTCACTTACTTTAGACAAGTATGTTTCTAAAAATTGTCAACTCTGAGTCAGCTCTGGCAAATAGTACATCCTGAATAATTCTTTCCTGAATCACCAACCTACTGAGATTTTCAGCCTTTTTGAAGCAAAATCAGATTTGTAATGGAATTTGATGGATAGAGAGAAGACATTTGTATTTTAAAAGAAATTTGTTACTTCCATAAGTTAAAGGTTTAGATGCACATATGCATTATTTCTTTATGATGAATATGACATCTATTGCTATGTATGACAGTAGTACCTCAGTTCACAAGCTTGATTCTTTCCGCAATTCTGATCACAAACCAAGTTGGACTAAAACTAAATCAAATTCAGTGGCTAGGATCAATGTTGACCTTATGGTGAAATTTGATTCTGTTCTTGTCCAGTTCAATTTGCAGTCAGAATTGTAGAGAGAATTGAGTTCATGAACCAAGGTACCACTGAAGTTGGACTTCCTTTGTGCCTCAATATCAGATCGATTTATATGCATACATATATACGTGTGACTTTTTTGTCTTTACACCTCTAAAAATTATTTTTGAAGGCAGCTCTTATATTTTCTCATTCTGAGATGGCAGCTGAATATTTTGGACACTCTCATTCTATTCTCCAGGATTCTTAAATATTTTGCATTTTTTATTCATTCTCTATAATTTCAATAATTTTGTCTTTCAGTTAATACATGTTTCTTCAGCTAAATATAATCAGCTATTTTTATTTTCTTGGTCAGCTGTCTCTTTGGAAGTTCAATTTGGCTTCCTAAAAAAAAAATCTTCTTGTTTTCCCCCCATGTATCTTTTTACTCATTATGATTTCAGGTTTCTCATTTATTCTTTAATTTATTTAAATCCTTAATTTTACAATTTCCTTTCAGATTACTCTATGATCTCCAGTTCTTTCGGTTTCAGTTCTTCCATATTTCTATCTCACCTTGATTCTGACACCCTCTCTTTCTTCTTTCTTTCCATAAAACTATTCTTTTTCTATTCCTCCCATCTCCTCCCCATTTTTCTCCTTTGTGTCTGTGTACTCCTCCTCAGTAGGAAATCTTGCCCTGTGTTTCATCTGCCTTTGCCTTGGGTGATAGAACATTTCCATACAACTTTGGGGGAGCAAAAGCTGGTATGAGAACTCAGCTGTTCAGAACTGGTCTTTGTGCTAATCTTTCAATTTGGTATTACCATTGGTATAAATCATTCTGTGACTTGTATATGCTTGAGGTTTTGATTTGTCAAGAATGCCTTCCTCCATTCAACTACAGCTTTCTGTGGGAAGAAAAGCTTCTCATTCTTTCTGGGGCCAATAGAATTGTTCATAGAAAAGACAGTAATGTTTCTAGCATGCAGTGTCACCTGGGTTTCACCTCTGCTTGAATCGCACGACAATGCTAGCAACAGCCACTGTAACATTTGTCCATTCAACTGAATACTTACAGTAAACAGACAGTGCCACACCAAGACTTACACAACCTACCCACTTCAGTCTCCAACACCCTCACGGCACAAAGAGATATCATTTTCCTGGTTTTCTCAGTTCAAATATTCACTTAATTCTGTCACTGATAACAAAGTTTCTAGCATTTCTATTTCACTTCTACCGAAGTAGCATGGTACCTTAGCTTCCCTGCCAGTTAAGTTCAAAAATTGACAAAAGTTGCAGACGTATTTGTGATGGTCACACATCAGGGTATTAAGGACAGTTCCTCTTTTTCACACAAAACTATATGTTACTTCTCAGGCCCTTAGGGCAATGGCAGATTGCCTTTGTCAAATATCTCAATCCTAGGAGTGCTAATATTCCCTCAAGATGAGAGGAAAAACCAAAATGAAATGAACTTGGCATCAAGGGTCCATAAAAGAAGCAAGAAAGTAAGAGAAAAGGATTACCCTATCCTGCTGTTAATAGCTCCATCCAACACAGAATCAGACATAAAGGATGTTTCTAAGAGTGACTCTTAAAACTAGAAATCATTGTTTGTAATCCAAGTAACAATAAGTTGCCTTTCTGTAAGATTCACCTTCCTGTCTTTCATAGGATTGTTGAAACTTTTAAACAGGCAGGTTGCTTCTCCTTGGCTTTAAGGAATATTATAAAATAAACTAATTTTATGAAGTCATACAAATTAATTTTCATTCCTAAACCTATTTCTGATCCAAAGTCCTAATCATGCAAGTGCTTTTAAATCACTAAATAGATGTCTTTCTTTGTTTTATTTTCTCTACAACTATATGGAAGCATTTCAATAGAAACAAGATACTTAGCGCTCCTTAAATTTAAAAAATTAGGCTTCATCTCTTAAATTCTTAAATATTCTTCGTGTGGTTGGATAGAGGAGGAGGTTTACATTTCTCAGTCTCTGCATTAATCATAAGTCATTTTCCTATCCCGGGGACAAAATTCCTGACACCCTCATTTTAAAAGAGAAGAGATTTGTTTTGGTTCATATTTTCAGATTTCTCAGTCCATGAATGGTCAGTCAGCTCCAAGGCAGAAACACCACGGTAGAGGGAATGGCCGGGGAAGGCTGCTTACTCATGGTAGCCAGTAGTACCTTTTGAAAATCTTTTCAATTTTAATCTATACAAACTATGTCTAGATTATTTAAGGAAAACAAACTACACTGGCTTATATGTCTTAAAGAAACAAAAGTATAAGGAAGGATAAAATTCAAAAAGCCTTTTTGAGGTATTTAAACCTGAAATTCAAGTACCAAAATGAAGTCTTTTAAAAGTACACATTACTTCTTTCATATCTATTTCAAAGCAAGAGCTTTATATGGCTTACATAATGCATTTGACTATTTTAGCTATGTAAATATTTGAATTGGCTTAATGTTTGCCTTAGTATCTTAAGTAAAAAGGGTAACAGTTTTCTGTGTATATGAGTATATAAAATACCATTTACTTCACAATATCATGCACAAGTTTTTGCTTACTTTTTAAAACCAGGGACTATATATAGACTGTCTCAGCAGATCAGTGATATATTTGACAATTCTCATTTTTTTCATATAAAGATTGAAAGTTAGAAAATTTTCAAGATCAGACAGTCAATGGAGACTGCAATAACTTGATTTGGCTGAGCATAGTCTAAGTAAATTACACTCTTGCTCTCATATTTTTAAATGCTCTTATTAAGAAGACTCCTATTCTAATATGGTTCACTCTGCATTCAAATCAGTTCTTCTGCTCCTATAGGTTTTTGTGAACCCTGAATAAAATACAGATGCAATCTAAATTAATATTTAATACAAATGCACAGGGAAGAGTGGGTGGTTACTGCGTCTACCTGTGTGTTGCTAGTGTAATTTAAGTCTGCTTGGCTCTTTGTGTTTTGCTGCCTTCCTGGAGGAGAAAACAATCTTGTGTAACTGGAAGCTATTACTGAGGAATATGTGATTAATATGTAAACAATGATAAAAATCATCCCTTTAAGAGGAAACATTTGATAGTTCTTATTCAAAGTATTATATACTTTGCCTGGTCCCATTATTTCACTGATTGAATATTTGCCACCAATTATCTACTGCCTATATGATGACACCCTAAAATTTACACTTTCAAACAATTTTGATGAAATGAGGAATGTTTTTTCAGCTGTTCTAACCTTCCCAGCTACAATCTTATTTCCTGTTACGATTGGATAGGTGTCAGACTAAGATAATTGGCTTAGAATTTAAAATACATTTCTTCTCTCCAATTGTGTATTTTGCAATGTCTAGAAACAAAAACAATGGAGTTTGTTGTCCTTAGTTACCGCTAGTAATTTTATTCAGAGAGATAATCAAGTACAGCGCAATCTGGTGGGGTTTTTCTTGGTTTCATTTGTATTATTTTTCCTAAAATCCTGTTTGGAAGTCACATTCTTGAATGCCTAATAAAAGTATTACTTTATTTAAAGGAGGATAGTTTTCCTGTAGCTAAAAATAATATTGTTTGAATAATTAAGCCAACATAAATGAAAAAAATTATTTTATTCTCAATATGGCATTAAAATAGTAAAATTAAAGTGCATAATGTATTTGTCTTCTCTCTAGGATTTTTGAGACTTTCTTCCCTAGGAGGATATTATTTTTTCTACTTTTTTTGAATACCTTTTATTATCCTCTATGAATCTTACTTTTTTGCATATGATTTCTGTAGACTTTGGTAGCACTTTTAGGCACTAACCCAAGAGATTCTGCATCACTTACCTGCAACAGCACACAAACTTTAGGTAGTCAAATACTAGGGATCTCTGCAAAAAGTCAATTGAAATATAGTAAGATGTCCATTGACTTCCTATGTTTTTGATGATAGTTATGTTGCTTCTTGTATTTGGATATCTTTTACATGTAGCTATTTTTTTGGTACCAGGGATCAAACTCATGAACTCTTGCTTGCCAGGTAGGGCTTATGCTGCTGAACTATATCCCCAGTCCCTAGATGTAGCTATTTTATTGCAAAATATTCTGTAGACAGTAGGAATTTAGCAAATACTCAGCTTAGTCTCTAAAACATCTCAGAAATTCTTCTCATTTCTGAAGAAAATAAAATCACATATTTTGATGCAAACTTGTGAAATAATTAATGGGATTTAGCACCTCACCAGGAAATTGTGTTAAAATTTAAGCTTTTCTGTAAGTGACTTAATGTCTATTAGAGAAAAAGATTCAATGGTTCATATCTCTTGATGCAAATAAATTTACCTGCTCTCCTACTGCTTCCAAAGTAAAAGGCATAGTTCCTTTATGCTGTCAACTTACTATGTAATTTGTGTAAATTAATATTTAATAGTCTGTATGCATTGCAGAATGTAATGAATCCAACATTTTATGCATAGTAAATTTCTAGCTTTATTTATTAAAATAAAAGGTACTTTTTATTAATAATTTTTAAAATGTATTTTATTGAGAACTTACATGACCTAATCTTATTCTAAAGACTAGGAAATTTGGCAACCCTAAAAGTAAGAATGTCCAAAACCAGATTTAGTATTAAATACAGAAAATATAGATCTATATATTGATTTCTACTGTCTTCTCTCTATATTTCTCTTTGAGGTTTGTAACTCCTTTTGAATATTTTAATGGCAGGTTCTCTCACATAGAGTTGAACTTATTTTACGTGTTGCTATATATACTCCTCACTAGACAATAAGCAAATCAGAGGCAGGAATGATGTTTCATCCCTTTACATGATCTTAGCATTTATCGTTGTAACAATAAACACTTGTTAACTGGGTAAAAAGAGAAAGGTGATATTTTTATTTCATGTTGTCATAGCTAGTAAGGTCACTATTTCACCAGATAGCACGCATTTTCACATTAGCATTATTTTTAAAGTAAGGATTTTTGGATAGACTCCACTCTGAAAACTAAATTATGAAAATCAATACTTTCCTGATGAGATTAGTTAGTAATGAACATCAATCATTTAAGAATCAAGTCATCAAAATAATAAGATAAAAAGGCTTTTGATCAGTATGTTAGTTTCCAAAGAGATCTACCACCAGAGTGAACTTTGAAGAAAGGCTTTAATAGTAGTAATTCAAAATAGAAATATCTTACACCACCAACTAATAATTTGTCACTGTAGTTAGTTCAGTTTCTCTTGTAAGTTTAGGTGGGGTGATTCCCTGAGAGATTAATAAATTGAAGGGCTACAGGCAGATTCACACCTCTTTTATTGAGAAGGAGGGAATTAGAACTAGGCTCCTCCATCAAGCTGACACAGGATGTGCAGGTAGGAGCCTGCTGCTGCAGTATCTCTCCTTATTCTCCCTGTCATGCAGACACTGAATTCCAGGACTCCTTAGTAATACCATCCCAAGTGACTTGTCCACACTACATATTAGGAAAAGTAATGGAAAATGAAAAATGAGGAGGACATTAGTTATTCAGAACTCCATTTGTATTCTTTTTATTGGTAATCCCCAACTGTTAGCTCTAGTTATAGTAAGAACTAGAAAAGTCCATGACTATAAATCCTGTGTCTCAGTTACAGGTAGCCACTATGTGACAGTATCAAGAGGATAGGAGTCTCTAGGAAGATATTAAAAACATCCAAAAATGTGATATTAGAGAGGATTGATGTCATAAAATAAAATAAATCTTAGTTTAGATGAAAAACATACCTAAACTTGATAACCAGATGCACATAGGACTTCAGTTAATAAATTTGCTAACACATCAATAATAGTTTTTTAAGTTGCAATGTACAACAATGTCATTTAATCTGCTTGGTAAGACAAATACTCCTAAGCTTTACCCCTACAAATCCAGAAGTTTAGGATAGAGTTCAAAAACTGGCATTTCTCACAAAATTCCAGAACCACACTTTGAGAACCACAGTATTAGAGCACACCGGCATTAATGTATTCTCCTGGCATTAATGCATTCTCCAAAGCACATTGTTATCAGCGTATTAAAACACATTAGTGTATTTTGAGGTAGCGCCTATTAAAAGAGGGACTACTGTTGGCATCTCCATAATTAAACACTTTTGAATGCAATGCAAAATAGAACTTCCTTTTATAAGTTCCTTTCTGTAGTGAGCAATGTTGTGTTTCGTAAATCTTAAGCTGTCTTTTTAGTTACATGTGTTATAAATAACGTGACAAGCTTGTTCGAAGATAAACATCTTAGCAAAATCAATAGCTTGAAATGAAGAGGTGGATAGAAAACAGATACATCAGTATGTGAGAAATGTACAAAATAGACCAACTACGGTAATTTCCATTGCCTGATATACAACACTAACCTAGCCAAAAAGTGTGATGATGGTGGATGGTGAGCTCCATTCTAGTGAAGGTAGAGTAAGAGTTCAGGAGAAAGTAAGAACCGAGGAGAGATTGAAGAGTAGTGAGAAAACTAACGGTGGCAAAGCAGAAAGCTAGTTAGAAAAAGGAGATAAGCAAACACCTCACTGGGTTGCAGAATTGGAATAAATAGTGCGGTACACCTTGCCAGTCTGTGAGAGTCAATTCTAGAGGTGCACAGAAAATGACATTGCAGCTACGGCTTGTGGATCACTTAATGAACAGGCAAACTAAAATTCTCTCAAATGCTTTACTATAGTAGCACAGTAATTTCTGACTTTGAATTATGAAAAAAAGTTTGTACAGTGGTTTGGATCCTGAATATTACCTCAAAGTCCACGTATTAAAGCCTTAGTCTTCAGGGTGGTGCTGTTGGAGGTGGTGGACACTATGAGAGATGAGGTTTGAAAGGAGGTCTTTGGGTCCCTGGAGATGCACCCTGCAAGGGGATTGTGGAATTTTATCTCTTTTTATTCTTCTTATTTTTTATTTAAAAAATTTTATTTACCCACTTGTGTGCACTGATTCAACCTTCCTTCCATACTACTTCTCCATATCCCTTATATATGTCTTTGTATGTTTGGCTCATTTTACTTCATACAGTGTCTTGTTGTTCCAATCACTTTGCTGCAAGTGACTGGATTTTATTTTTCTTTATGGCTGAATTATATATATATATATATATATATATATATATCAGTATATTTGTATATTTCTCACATACTGATGTAATTTTTCTTATGTATTCTATTGATGAACACCCAGGCTAATTCCATTTCTTAGCTTCCATAAACAGTGCCACAATACACATGCACATGGCAGTATCTCTATAAGTGTATACCCAGGAGTAGTATCTTAGTTACTTTTCTCATTGCTGAGACAAAATATAAAATACCTACAAGTTAAAGGAGGAAAGGTTTACTGTGGCTCACAGTGTGTAGAGGCTGCAGTCCACAGCCAGCTGGCTACAAGGCAGCGCAGCATGGCAGAGGGGCGTCATAGAGGAGAAACAGTCCGTGTTGCAGCAGACAGCAAGCAGTGAGCCCGCCTTTCCATTTGATTCCATTCAGGCGAACAAGTCTTTTGGGTGGTGCTACCTACACGCAGGGTGAGGCTTCCCATTTTCCACATCCAGGACTATGATGAAACAGCTAGTGGACTAATCCAGTACCACACACATACTCTTAATCCAAGTATCGCCTTTAACCCACATGCCCACATCCTATTTCCACCCACCTCTGGAAAGTCCCGCCTCTGAATGCAGGAGGCTTTGGGGGGACAGCTACATAATAGCCATACCAAGTAGGATAATTAGATCATGTGGTAGTTTTATTTGTAGTTTTTGAAGGAAACGCTAGTGTTTTCCTTAGTGGCTTTACGAATTTATATTCTGACCAATTGGGTGTAATATTTCATTTTAATCCACCTCCTTACTGACACTTGTAGTAATAGTCATTCTAACTGGAGTAGCTTTGATTTGCATTTCTCTAGTGGCTAATCATAGTGAGCATTTTTCATACATTTACTGACAATTCATAGTTTTTAAGAAGTATCTATTGAGATCATTTTTATCATTTTTAATTGGAATACTTATTTTCTTATTGTATTTTAGTTCTTTATGCGTACTGGATATTAAGCCTCTGTCAGAGAAATAGCTACCAAAGATTTTCTTATATTCTGTAGATTAACTTTTCTTTCTGTTGATGGTTTCACTTTCTGTGTAGAAGTTTTTTTTTTAGTTTGGTGCAATCCAAGTTGTGACTTTTTGTTTTGTTCTGTTTTCTGTGTTTTGGTATTCTGTTCATTGTTACTGCTTATACCAATACCTAAAATTGTTTGTCCTATATTTTCCTCTAGTAGCTTCAGAGTTTCAAATCTTACAGCAAAATCTTTGATCTATTTTGAGTTGGTTTCTGTATAGAATGAGAGATAGGGGCCGACTTTTAATCTTCTACATGTGGATAACCAGTTTTCCTAGCACTGTTTGTTGAAGATATTTCCTTTCTGACTTTATGATTTTGGAGCCTTTTTCTGGAAGAATTTGACAGTAAGTCAGAGGGTTCATTTCTGGGTTCTCTGTTCTGTTCCATTAATTTGTGTTTGCTTTTATTCTAATACCACACTGTTCTGTTATTATGGCTCTGTAGTAAATTTTGAAATTAGGTGTTATAATGCCTCCAGCTTTGTTCTCTTTGTTCAAGATTTCTGAGGCTATTTGGGCTTTTTGCACTTTCATGTAAATTTTAGGGTTGTTTTGTCTAGGATTGTTTCTGGGTAGAACAATTACTAGTCAAATGAATTCTTCCTATCCATGAACCTGGGAACTTTATCCATCTGTAATGACTTCAACTTCCTTTAGCAATGTTTTGTAGTTTTCAGTGTAAAGATCTTTCACTCCCTTTGTCAAGTTTATTCCTAGATAATTTTTTCTTCCATGATTTCTTTCTCAGCAAGTTTGTTACTGGTGTGTAGAAAAGTTACTGATTTTTACATTGATTTTGTATTTGTTTTTACACTAATTTAACATTTCTAATAGTCTTTTGGTATTAAAGTTTTTCTAAATAAAAAATCATACAAATAGGGATCATTTGATTGTTTTCCTATTTGTATGCCTTTTCTTTCTTTGTATTGTCCAGTTACTCTGGTTTTAACTTCTAGTAGTTTACTGGATGAGAACAGTGAAGTAGACACACTTGTCTTGTTCAGGATCTTAGAGGAAATGTTTTAGTGTGATGTTATTACTGTATAGGCATATGACCTTTCTATTCTTAATTTGTTTGCAGGTTTTCTTTTTTTATTCTTTTTTTTTTCCTCTCTCTCTTTGAGACAGGATTTCACTATGCAGTTCAGGCTAGCTTTGAACTCATTTTGCAGCCCAGGCTGGCCTCAAGCTCACAGCGATCCTCCTGCCTCAGTCTCCCAAGTGCTGAGATTACAGGCCACCACACCTGGCTCCTTTGCAGGTTTTAACATGACTGGGTGTTAAATTTTCTCAAACACTTTTTCTGTATCTATTTGTGTACCATATTATGTTTACTGAAGGGCCCTTCCATCCTTCCCTAAAATAAAACCAACTAGATTGTAGAGCATGATGTTTTTGATGTTCTGCTGACTTTCATTTCCTAATCTTGAAAACTTTATATCAACAGTTATTGAGAATATTGGTCTTTAATTTTCTTTTTTTGAATGCTTCTCAAGTTTTGGTAACAGGGAATTGCTAGCCTCATAGAATGCACTTGGATGAGTTCCTGCTCTGTCAATGCTGTGAGAAACATTGGTGTTTTCTTTGAGAAGCATTGTTGTTAGCCTTTAATTAAAAGTTTGGTAAAATATAATAATAAAACCATCTACTCCTGACCTTTTCCTAGTTGGGAGATTCTTATTACTGATTCTGTCTCATTACTTGTAACTGGTGCGCTCAAATGTTTTATATTGTCTTGGTTTAATTTTGCTAGATCATGTGTGCCCAGAATGTTCCAGATTTTCTAATTTGCTCTTTAGCATATTGATTTTGACTATAATCCCTAATGATCATTTGAACTTCTACAGTATCATTTGTCATGTTTCTTCTCTTCATTTTAAATTTTACTTTGGTATTCTCTTTTATTTCTTCTTGGTTAGTGTGGCTAAAAGTTTGTCAATTTTGTTTATCATTTTGAAGAATTTTGTTTCAGTGGTGATTTGCATATTAAGGCTCTATTTTTGGTCTGATTATTTTATTTATTCTACTAATTTCACATTTCATTTGTTACTGTTTTTCTGAGTCCTTGAGATACATCATTAGGCAGTTTGTCTGAAATCTTTTCATTGATGTAGGTACTCATTGCTATAAACTTCCCTCTTAGTATTGATTTTGGTGCACCCTACAGGTTTTGGTATGTTCTATTTTTCTGTTCATTCCTTTACAAGAATTTTTAAATTTTCTGTTGACTTTCTCATACTTTTCATTAAAAAAAATCCTTCAGTATTCATGTATTTGTATGTCTCAAATTTTTGTTTTGTTTCATTTTGTTTTGAATACTAGGTTCACTCTATTTTGACCAGAAAAAAACATATGATTTCAGTTTTTGTTCAATTTGTTATGACTTATTTTGTCTATTTGGTATATTCTATAAAATGTGTATTCTATAGCTGTTGTATGAAATGTTCTACAAATGTCAGTTAAGTCCATTGGATCTATCGTATAATTTAATGCTGATTACTTTGCTGATTTTTTTTTTTAACCTGGGTGATCATATCCATTAAGAAAAGTGAAGTATTGCAGTCTCCTACTATAGTATTGGAACTTATGTCTCCTTTTAGATATAATGGTGTTTGGTTTCTAAAATTGGATACTACAATGTTAGGTATACTTAGATTAAAATAATTATATCTTCTTGAATTAACTCCTTGTTAAATATTTAGCGACCTTGCCTCTTAGTACAGTATTTGTCTTAATGCCTATTTTGTCAGATGCAAGTGTAGCTAATCTTGTTCTTTTTTTGATTTCCATTTCTATAGAATATCTTTTCCATCCCTTCACTTTCAGTGTGAGTGCACACTTCATCCATTTTGATTTCTTTGGAATTTGCTACATGAGAGTTATGTACTCTCAAGTAAGGTATACAAGAAGTATGGAAAAAACAAGGTAGTATGACAAGTCCGAATGACTTAACTGTCATATTATGTTTTTCCCCATATTTCTTTTGTTTTTATCTTGAGATTTGTGCATCTGTTGAAAGGGACATCTCTACCAGTTTTATGGGAAGTGGTAGCATATTAAATTTTATTTTTTCACATTTCTGTTAGTACATATTGATTATACAGATTAATGGGGTTCATTTTGCCAGATGTACACATGCACATAACATATTTTATCATTTTCCCCCATCAGCTCCTTCATCCTAATATCCCTCTAGTTTCATACATGTTTTGGGGATTTCAGTGTGCATAATGTACTTCGATCATATTCATTCTCCTACTACCCACTCTTATACCCCTGCTCCCCTATATGCCCACCTTTTTGTGGCACAATATAAAATAGCCCATCAACAGATGAATGGATAAAGAAGTATAGCATAGTATAGTATAGTATAGTACAGTATAATATACTGTAGCATAGTATAGTATAGCATAGTATATTATGGCATATCATAGTATAGCATAGTGTAGCATAGCATAGTAGAGTATAACATAATATAGTATAGTATAGTATAGTGTAACATAGTACAGCATAGCGTAGTATAGTAGAGCATAGTATAGTACAACATAGTATAGTATAGTACAACATAGCATAGTATAGTATGGTATAGCATATTACAGTATAGTATAGAGTAGCATAGTAGAGTACATCATAATATAGTATAATATAGCATAGCATAATAGAGTATAGCATAATATAATATTGTATAGCAGAGCATAGTATAGTTTAATATAGCATATTATAGTACAGCATAGCATAGCATAGTATAATATAGCATAGTATAATATACCATAATATAGTATAGCATAGTATAGTATAATATAGTGTAGCATAGCAGAGTATAGCATCACAAAGTATAGCATAATATAGTAAAATATAGTGTAGCATACTATACTATAGCATAGCATAGTAGAGTATAGCATAGTATAATATAGTATAGCATAGTATGGTATAATATGGCACAGAATGGTATAGTATAGTACAGCATAGTATAGTATAGTATGGCATAGCATAATATAATATAACATGGCATAGTATAGCATAGCATAATATAGTATAGCATAGCATAATAGAGTATAGCATAGCATAGTAGAGTATCACATAATATAGTATAGTATAGTATAGTATAGTATAGTATAGTACAGTGTAACATAGTATAGCATAGCATAGTAGAGTATAGCGTAGTATGATATAGCATAACTTAGTATAGTATAGTATGGCATAGAATAGTATGGTATAGTATAGTATAGCATTGTATAGTGTAGTACAGCATAGTATAGTATAGTACAGCATATTATAGTATAGTATAGCATAACATAGCATAATATAGTATAGTATAGTAGAGCATAGCATAGTATAGCATAGCATAGCATAGTATAGCATAGCACATTATAGTAGAGAATAGCATAATATAGTATAGTATAGCATGGCATAGTATAGTAGAGTATAGCATAGTATAGTAGAGTATAGCATAGTATAGTAAAGTATAGCATAGTATAGTAGAGTATAACATAGCATAGTAGAGTATAGCACAGCATAGTAGTATATCACATAATATAGTATAGTATAACATAGTATAGTATAGTATAGCATAGTAGAGTATAATATAGCATAGCATAGAAGAGTATAGTATAGCATAGCATAGTGATAATAAACCCTCTAGAGACAAGTTCCCAAACTGCAACCCAAACCCACTTATTTGTCACAAAGGGCCAACACTATAATGAAACCTGAACACTGATAATTTAGTTTAGAAAAAAAATTCATACGTTAGCATCTTTTGTCTGAAAAGAAAAACAAATGACATGTGTGTCATTGGTTCACCACCACTGGTACACTATATATAATGGAGTA